>PPHD01009492.1:2810-20616 GCA_002909625.1 Bambusicola thoracicus
AAAAAAAAAAAAAAAAAAAGGAAAAAAAAAGGCATTTTCAGTCACCTGTTTTCTAACTCCTGGCTCCCTACTTTGTTGTTTGGGACCAAAGCAAAAGTATTTTGATTGTTCCCAGGTGCTGGGAATTACACAAACCCACCAACATCTATAACCTAGACCTTTATGTGTCTGCATGTAGCAGAACTAAGTACTTACAATTAAACAGTATAACTAGGAGAATAGTGATCACTGTTTCCTGCCTGCGTCCTTGTTTGCTGAGTATAGCATCTTTCCAGGCAAAGCTGAGAAAAGGCTCATTGCTAACTGTGGACAGACCACCATTCTTCAAAAAAAAAAACAACTCCTATAAATCCAGATCACTGCTGTTTTCTAACAGGAGCTTGTAGTTTCTCTGGTCTACCTGCTGTTAACAAAAAAAAAGACTGCACACCTCAACCCTTAGCTGTCTTTTTCTGTTTAGCTGCTCTTAGCTTCAGAAGAAAGCTTCCAGAAGAAAACAGGAGACCCAGGATATGAAGAAAAATGAGGTACATAGTCTCTACTGATGAAAGGCAGTGGAGAGCTGGCTTCCTCTGACATAGAAAAAGCTGAGGTACTCAGTGAGTGCTTTGGCTCAGTCTTCAGGGGTGGTCAGGCTTCCCATGTCTTCTAGGACCATGAGCCTCTAGGTGAGGGTGTGGGGAGTGGTTTCTGTCCCACTGTAATGGTGAAACAAGTCCAAGTCCTCCTCATGACACTGAACGTGTGTAAGTCCAAGGAGCCAGGTGATATCCATCCTAGGGGTCTGAGAGAGATCACTGATGTGGTTGCTGGGCCGCTCTCCATCACATTTGAAAAATCGTGGCTGTCTGGTGAAGTCCCTGGTGACTGGAAAAATGGAAACATTACTCCCATTTAAAGAAAGGGAGAAAGGAAGACCTGGGGAACTACAGGCTGGTGAGCTTCACCTCTGTGCCTGGGAAGATCATCAAGCAGCAGCATTCTGCTGCACTTGGACTGGGGCAATCCCAGGTACTTATACAAACCAAGAGAAGATCTCCTTGAGAGCAGCCCTGCAGAGGACTTGGGGGTCCTGGTGGATGAGAAGCTGGACATGAGCCAGCAGTGTGTGCTTGCGGCCCAGAAGGCCAACTTTGTCTGGGCTGCATTAAAAGAGGACTGGCCAGCAGGGAAAGGGAGGTGATTGTCCCCGTCTGAGCCCCCAGGAGAAGGATTTGAGGGTGCTGGTGATGAGAGGCTCAACATGAGTCAGTAGTGTGCACTTGGAACCAGTTATATCCTGGGCTATATCAAAAGAAGGTGACCAAACTGCCAAGGGGGCTGATTCTCCCTTCCTACACCACTCCAGTGAGATCCTACCTGGAGTGCTACATTCAGCTCTGGGGCCCCCAGCGTAAGAAGAACAAGAACCAGTTGGAATGAGACCAGAGGAGGGACACAAAGATGGCCAGAGAGTTGGAGGACCTATTCTACCTATAAAGACTTAATTGAAGTCTTCCAGTACCTGAAGCGGGCCTGCAATTGAAAGATGAAGAGGAACTTTTTGTAAGGGCATGTAGCTACTGGATAAGGGGTAATAGCTTTCAACTGAAAGAAATTAGATTTAGATTAGATATTTGGAATAAATCATTGCTGTGAAGGTTATGAGATATTGGCACAGGCTTCCCAGAGAAGCTGTGGATGCCTCATCCCAGGACGTGTTCATGGCCAGGTTGAATGGGTCTTTGGGCAACACGGTCTAGTGGGAAGTATCCCTGCCCATGGCTGGGACTTAGAACTGGATGTCCTTTAAGATCCCTCTCAACATAAGCTATTATTCTCTGTTTTTATCAGTTTTCCCCTGGTTTGATCAAGGACAGCGAACGAGCAATTACCAAGGCCACACCAGAGCAGCCTGCAAAATCTTTCAGGTGCAGCTTTCAAGCCCAGATATATGCTGTCACAGAGATGAGCTACTGTCGGAGCAGGCACCTCTCTGAGTCTTGGAACAGAAGCACTCGGTGCACTTCACTCATCTGCTAGGGGTGACATGACAGGAAGTCTTGAGAACCATCAGCTAGAGCTGTGTTGTACTCATACTCCCAACTGCTTTTCTATCTTCTTAAACAGACAAATCTGTGAAGAAGCAGGGCTTACTGGAAAACACTGGATTGTGGCTAGGCTTCTTGCTGTAACACAGAATCACAGAACCAAATGGCAGAGTGCAGAAGGTCCCTGATGACTTCTGAGAATACACCAGTACCTATCACAGAAGTGAGGTAGAAGAGAGGTAAAGGTATCTTTCCCAAGTTTGGTTAAAGGGAATGAATTGTCTGAGGGCCATCCTCAGTGTAATAGCCAAATGCATTTTTCTGCATGCTCTTCCTCATCAGCTTGTCTATCAGTCACATGGATCTCTTTTCTGAAGAATTAATTAGGTCTCATGACTTCTGCTTGTGGTCAGAGGCCTCCTCAGAGTTCTTTGAAATCCACAAAGCTGTCCTTGAACTAATCACTCAACTCCCTGAGAATATTTGTTGTTTCATTTGCCTTTCCTAGCACTAGATCATGTGCTATTTTGTGAGACAGCAAGGTAACGGAATCTGCAATGTACCGAGGTAAAAAGCTGCAAACAAAATTTCTGTTCTCTTCTTTTTTCCTCTTCCCTTTTACAGAACTAGCTAGGCCCCTCTTCTTTTCTAGGTAAACATCCTATGCCATCCCTGGTGAATCCTTTCTCCAGGCTACTCCCACACATCTTTACACATACAAACTTACTGTTTCCAGGCTCCTGCTTCACGTGAATGCAGCTGAGATTCCAAACCTAAGCAATCAGAAGATAAAATCAGAAGATAATCACTAATACAAATACTTCCTACAGGTGCAGGATAGCCTGAAGCTTTTGAATTCAGCCACAAAGGGGTAAGCAGGCTTTCCTCTGGCACAGCGTGGCTTGTGTACCATATTGTATACAGTCACATTTTTGGTACTGCTATACAGGACTTAGTTAAAACCTCTAAAACTACACAGGACTCAGGAGTAAAATCTGATTTCACTGAGGGCTGGAAAAGGCTACAGGTGTGGAAATAAATTTGGTGGGTTGTTCCTGGTAGCAGAGAGATTTTCAGATGTTATTGATTCTACTTTAATGGAGTTGTGGCTGACAAAATGTATTAGCCACTGACCACACTATGCCACTGGCTACAGAAACTTATGCCCCTTTTTCACATTTACACCGTCAGATGTTTGGATGGAGCTTTGATGTGGTTTTTTTTTTAATGAATATGGGTCAGCTAATCTTCATCCCCTGTTAGAACAAGCCAGTGGGTTTCATGAAACTTGCAAGAGTAGAGATATTCCACATGGAGATTTTTCATTCCTCTCCCTCTCAACGCAGACTCCCTTCTGCTGTGCATCCAAAATCCCTTTTCTACTCCTGACAAGACAAGCCTGGCTGGCCAGGCTTTATCTATAGTGGAGGAAAAGAGACTTACTCATGACTTCCATCTGCTTCATCTCTGCTCCATCCACTAAAGCTGGCTAACCCCAAGAGGGCTGTAGAATGCCGGTGGAGAGCCCCATTTGGCCAGAGAAGTCCACAGCCCTTCTCTGCAGTGATTGGTGAAACCTTTTTTTGTATCTTACTGGAAAAACTGAGACACTTCCTTTCTCCTTACTGCCCTCATTGTTATACTGAATTCCTGCAGTGTTTGTGGAGTGCCTTTTTTGTAACAGAGCCTCCATGAACTACATAGAATTGTCTTCTCTTTTCTTAGTAGATCTTTTTTTCATGTCATCTTAGCGGGAACTGCCAACAGAAATGTAAAGGGACATAGTGGAGGGTAGAACAAGAAGAGCTGGTGTAGCAAGGTTAATCAGAGTTTGCTCAGAAAGTTCTCGCTGTTCTTCCTTGCCTCAAAGCCAAGAAAAGAGGTCAGAGAAGTTACTGTTTACTCTCAGCTTCCTGCACCACCAGCTCGGGCTTCTGGATTCCTGAGCAGGAACAGAAAAATGCTGCAAAAAATTCTGTTTCCTCCATGCCTGATGCCTCCCCGCTTCGTCAGGCCAGAGGACTCTGAGCCACATATCCCTCAAAGGGGGGGTGAAGTGAACCTGTAAGGTGTTGACAGCCCAAGGAAAATTAGGAGGGAAAGACACATGCTGCCTACGTCCTGGTAGGAAAGGCCAGGAGAAAGGTGTGGAGATACCCTGGTAGGCATGAATTTTTGATGCTCCGGTGCCATCACTGTGTAGCCTATATATCACTGTATGCATATTAGTATCCCACGTACATGTATTTGACTGTACAAAGTCAAAGCTTCTCCCTTTTCTCACTATTAGACAACAGGGATGCTTTGAGCTATATGCCAGCTGACCAACCACGCCAGCAGAGGCTTCTGCTCTTGTGAAGATTCAGGAAAAGAAAAAAGGGCTAATTGACAGTCAGAGGCCTAATGTGGGGAGGTAAAGATAAAATGGAAGTGCCCCATCAGACACAGCTCCTAGCAGACTCACAGTGGTTTCTAACATAGTACGAGAGGAACAAGCAAGTTGGATGAATGAGTTTGCATTATTACCCCTCCAGAACAAAGACCAGTTGTTCTAGCAGCGGATTAATCATCAGGAGAGTAGGAAGTAGAGGTCCCATGCCAGACGGGTAATGAATGAGGCCTGGAGAAGCAGGATGACCAATCTCTGCTAAGGTGGAAAAGTACAGTAAGAAGGAAGTTGGGCCAGGGGAAGCTTATGGGAATTTAGGTGGTTTTGGGTTTTTGTTTTTGTGGGTTTTTTTTCTATGTAGTGCTGTCTCAGGGAGAATAAAAAGCCCTGTGCTCCAATTCTAACAGCCCTTTGTTGTTACCACTGGGGAAATTTTAGTAGCCAAGCATGTGATATGAGGAAATTTGAATACAGTTTGCTTTCTGAAATCTCCCATAACTGGCAAATCTTTAAAAAAAAAACACATACCTGCATGTATGAGGGCTGCTCAGAAAGTAATACCTCCTATTTTGTGTTGGCCGTGCCATCAGAGGCAGATGTTGGTGGTACGGCAGTAAAGGTGGAACCTTCCCACCAATATCCCATCACATGTTGCCATGTGACAGATGGCAGCAGAGGCGCACTCTGACAGAATGGTGTCGGACATGGAAGTGCAGATGAAGCAAAGGCGTGTCACTGAATTCCTCCATGCAGAAAAAAAATGGCACCCGCTGATGTTTATCAGTGCTTGCTGAAAGTTTATGGAGATCAAACCGCAGATGTCAGGCAGTGAGGCAGTGGGTGGTGCATTTCAGCAATGCTGATAGTAACAGTGGTGCAGACTGTTATGAAAGTTGCATGCAGGCTCATTGCTGGTGGAAATGCACAGCTCTTTGCTCTGTGAAATAGTGTTATTGTGCTCTTTGTATCTGTTGTAGTTTCCATAGGAACTAAGGAAGGACAAATTTCTGTCAGAGTGACTTATGCATATTCATGTACATATGGAAATATATACATACGCATAACACTGCTCTGGGAGAAGAAAATCTGTTGATGTTTCAATGCTGGGAAGCCCTAAGAGCTGCAAAAATGTGAAGGAAAGGTATGTGATTTAATAGAAGAGAGTGTAGCACGGATGGGTTTCAGTTCAGATCTCAGACAGAAAAATGTATGGTAACTTTCTGACACAGAAAAGGCAAAGATCTTAACAGAAAAAAAAAAGAAGAAGTATTCACATTAAAACACATTAAAAAAAATAGTAGTTGTGCCAGCTATGCGTGTGGAGAACGGGGAAAAACACAATATATGTTTCACAGCAAACTACCTCCTTAAGCTCTACAAGCGTCCACTTTTGAAACCTTTTGCTGTAGCTGCTGGCTTATAGGTATGTAACAGTGTAAAATGAGCAACCAGAAACACAGTGGTAATGAAATGCAAAACCATAAACTGCTACGGCTGCAGGAGGAGGGATGTGAAAGCAGTTATTAGCATAGCGTGTGGGTCCTGAGTTACAAAATCTTTCAAGGGATGCTTATGGACACTACTGCTGATTTGATTATGTGCAGGCACAAGTCTGGCCACAGAGTTGGAGTTGCTCAGTAGAACTGACACAGATCTGCTGAATGAAGTGGTTGTGCTATAAAGGTGTTAGGTTGAATGTGTTTGGGCACAGTGGTGATGGGTTGGCTGTGGGACTAGATCTTAGCAGACTTTCCCAACCTTAATTATTCTATGACAAGAACAAAGGAAGACAGTAGGAAAGGTGAGAATGGTCGGGGACAGTTCATTTCTCTGCACATATCGAGGCCTGCAAGCCTAAGACCAGAAACCAGACGGGGAAGAACTGCTGTACCCTGGAACCCGCAGGTCAGAGCCACACGGGTGCTGCAGCAGCTCGGTGTGAGCGTGGGCTGCGGGGCTGCCCGGGAGCAGGGTGAGCGTGCAGCATTGCCCGGGGGACGGATTGCAGCTGCAAGCAGCTACAGAGGACGCAGCCTTGAGATGGGGTACGCGGATGCAAGAAGCAGCTGGGGGCAGACTCCCGAAGTCCGCGCTGCTGCTGCTGCCTCCCGGACCTGCACTTGGAAGCGCCGCTGTTTGATGCAGATTCCATGCAGGCCTTGCTTCCTAAGCACACTGCCTCTAGAGAGCCGGGATCCTACCGCGCTGTTGGGCTCCGGACATCCCGGCAGCACTACCACGCGAGGGGTCAGTGGCACCCCGCTGACAGCCCTACTCAGTCCGCCTCCCCAACCTCCCGTCTGCCCCCCGACCCAGCTGCCGAGAGGAGCGAGGCACCGCCCGACCGTACGCCCCCCCCCCACACTCACTCGAGCCTCAACTCGTTGCTCCGCCTGCCTCTATCGCACATCCCTCCCCGTGGCTCGGCCACGCCTCGGCTCTGGGCGCCTGTCTTCCCTCCGCTCGCTCGGCCTGGCAGCGGCTACGAGCGGCTCGGCCATGGGCACCAACGTGCCGCCGCGCCGGGAGCCGCCCGCCCAAGGCCCCCATGTAAGTCGGCGGCGCGGCTCCGCGCAGCCCGCGGGGGAGGGGGGTGCGGCGGTGCGGGGGCCGCGGGGAGCCCCCGGGAGAGGGGCGACGCCCCGAGATGCCGTGCCTGGATCCCGCGGGGCCGGCGCCGGGCGGACGGGACGCGCCGCGGGGCCCCCGATCCCCGCGTGTCGCGTGGGATGCTGGCCGCCGTAGCGGGAGGTCCGCCGTGCTGCGCGGATTCAGCCTTTCTGGGTACTCCGTGCTGAGGTTTAGGAGCTGACAGCCTTCGCTCAGCCGGCACCGTCTTTCTTGTGAGTTCCCCGCGTACTGTTTGGTGATGCGGTGGGTTTAGGCTCCCTCGTGTTGGGGTTAGCGGCGGGAGGACGGTCGGAGAAGGTTGCAGGGTGTTAGGTTTTAGCGTTATCAGTCATTCCATTTGTTTTGCTGTTGTCCTGGTGGCGACGAGGCATGGCCCCTCTATAGAGCCAGGTGCTCTATAGGGAGCGTTGAAAAGAAAGATGTGGAGCCTTGGAGGACTCACGTCCCAAGCATGGTATGGGCAGTGAGTGGGTGTGGGGCTGTGCATGCCGGCGAACTGACAGAGAGCTGCATCTCCGTGGGGCAGTATTTCTGGGTAGGTTTTCTCTGAAGATATTCAGCTAACGGAAGTGAAGGGAAGGTGGCGCTGAGGGAAAGGCAGAAGAGAGGCAGACAGAGAGAAGGGGACACTGAGCCATGGTGGCTGATGAGGTATCTCTAAGGGGTTCGAGGTGCCCACGAAGTCCCGGGCAGGTCCCTGCCTCTTCCCCTTAGCACATCAGGGTTGGCTCTGCCCAATGTGGTTACTGCCGGCCGCTCAATGCCACCTGTAGAGCAGGTTCAATGACTCCTTGTCTTTTTTTGTGTCTCTGACCAGAAGGTATGACTGCATGTAGGAGGGATGCAGAAAAGACATTGGAGATCTGCTCTTCAGAGAAGCACCTGGTTGTGCTGGTGGACAGTAGGTTGGCCATAAGCCAGCAGTGTGCCCTTGCTGCCAAGAAGGTCAATGGTATATTGGGTTGTATTTCTAAAAGAACATGGCCAGCAGATCCTTCTGTTCTGCCCTGGTGAGGCTATATCTGGAGTACTGTATCCAGTTCTGGGCTCTTCAGTTCAAGAAAGGCAGGGAACTTCTAGCGAGAGTCCTGTGGAGGGCCACACAGATGATGAGGGGCCTGGAGTATCTCCTCTAAGAGGAAAGGCTGAGAGACCTGGGGCTGTTCAGCCAGGGGAAGAGAAGGCTGAGAGGAGATCTTATGTGTATGGGGCCAGGCTCTTTTTAGTGGTGTGCAGTAATGGAACAAGAGGCAATGGGCATAAACTGGAGTACAAGAAGTTCCATGTGAACATGAGGAAAAACTTCTTTACTGTGAGGGTGACAGAGCACTGAAACAGGCTGCCTGCAGCAGTTCAGGAGTTTCCTTCTCTGGAGGAGAACCTGCCTAGACGTTTTCCTTTGCAACAGCTTGTGGAGAAGCTGCTTTAGCAGGGGGTTGAACTGGATGATCTCCAGAGGTCCCTTCCAACTCCTACAGTTCTGTGATTCTGTGATGTCTGCCAAAGTACAAAACCTAAGATGCGTGCCTGTACGTGCAAGGAGGTCTTGTCCCGTTTGAATCTGAATGTCTCACCATGACATCTAGAAATTCCTCTTTCTCTAAAGTGTCTTTACCCATCCTGGCTTTCCTCTTGCCTCCCAGCCAGCTTTGAGCTCAGATCTGGCTCCCAGTCTCCCTGAGATCTGCAGGTGCTGAGAAATAACATCGTCCTGGATATCCTCCAGTGACAGCATCCATCTAAGATACAGACTTTAAAAAAGTGGATTTCCAGCAAACTGAAAATGTGTCCGTAGTCCTTATTTTTGAGTAAAAAATTCTTTGACAAAGTTTCTTCGACCTCCTGTATCTGTGTTTCCCCATGGTGCCCTAAGTTTAAAGACGACACCATCGTGTCATGACATCAGAGTATGAAAAGAGTAAACCAACACAGAGATAGGAACTAACCTCATCAAAGCTCCCCATTCATACCAAGGAAATAAGCAGCACAGATGGCAACAGAAGGCAACAGAAGTCCCCTCAGGCTTTAAAGTAGAATGTTACTACACAATAACTGAGAGGACTTTTTGACTTTTGTTCTCCTACCAGAAGGATCCTCACCTCTGCTCTGCTACTCCTGTGCCATTTTATATTTAACCAGTCTACCTGCAGCCTGGAGTATTTAGCTAGTGAGACAGTTGGCAGCCCACGCCGTGGGAAATAATTAAGGAACTGAGAATCCCATCAATGCTGTGATGCTCAAGAAAAGGGGATTTTTATGTGTTACGTAAAAATAAGACAAGGGCAGAGTCAAGGATCCCTCTAATACTTTTTGCAAACCTGCGTAATTCCATGTGGTGGAAGCTGGTCGTGGTGACCTTCCCTTTAAAAATGTAAAACATCTTTCTGAGAATCCTTTTCCACTAGCCACGTTTTTTTTTCAGAATTCTGCTGTAAAAGAATGAGACTGCTCATGGGACTTAGCGTGGGGCACGAGAGCATGCTACACAGTGTCAGTACTCCAGAATTGCCTGGCAGGGTTTTAGGAAGCGCAGGCATATAGTCCCCTTAGTCAAAGGCAGGGATGCTTATGCTGATTTCTAACATGACTGCCTCCGCAGCAAAGCTGATCAGAAGGTGTCTGTAACCATATGGCTCTGGGTGGCCTTCTACATCCTGGCACGCATCTCGCCTTGGGAAAATAGGCTGCTTTTCTCTGGTTGTGTTCCAGGCGTATGGCCTTTCCCAGAGAGCCTCTGCACGGCCTGTGGAGGTTAGAGCACCTCACAAAGCACAGAGTCAGGAAATATTGTAGCAGTTGTTTTTACTTTGTAATTTGAGACCATCTTTCATTCAAACACCGAGTACCAAATCAGAGGCCTAATGAAATACCACGCGTAGAATTCCTGCTGAGAAAATGAGACTGTCCTGGAAGTCAACTAAGAATAACTGCCGATCATCACTCAGATACTTTAGATGCGATTTTCTGTTTCAGTTAACTGTGTAAAGGAAGGCAGGAAATAAGTAAATTACCATAATTACCATTTACCCTATGAGTCGCTTTTAGATAGATAGTGCTCCCTTTAGATTCGTGTGCTTGTTCTTACTTTTCCTCGAATTTTGCTTGTTGTTTGGAGAGCAAAACCATTTCTGGAGATTGCTAGTGATGAAAATGTGGGCTATAGATTGTCCAAACAAAAAGTGAGGTTGTTTTATCCCTGACCCAGAATTAGAAACAGAAATGTACTTTTAGGCGGTGCTCGATGCAGAAAATGCTGTGCTTTTGACTGTCATCTGAGCCTTTCACAGCACTTCTGCAAGGATCTTCAAATGAAAAACATGAAATTGTTTCAGAACCAGATAACAGCCGTTTAATAGTGTAGGATTTGAGATTGCTCTAAAAGCCATACAAATAAAAATGATGCTTGCATAACTCAGCTAATGGGACCTGGTGCATTACAAGCTTCCAAGTCAGGAGGATTTGCCCGTTTCTTAGTGAAAGCTACACACACACACACACACACACACACACGAAGGAGAAATAAGATTTTTCTCACTTCTTTGCACATTTTATATTCCGTCTTTAAGAATTTCCTCAGCTGTCCTGAAATTACAAACTTTCTGTATTGTGTAGCATAACCACCTTTACAATCACATTTTCTTTTTGTCTTCACAGAAGCTAACAGTCAAATTAGACATTTATGAGTTACATAAAGCAATTTTACCATGGAAAAAAGGATGAAATACATGTTTACTTGTATCATTCTTTAGTCTAGATCCGGGCTTTATCTGTTATTTATTTATTTGTAACTGTAATAGTATTAACTCCCCTAAAATTAGAAATTTGTCATCAGAGAATCTCATTGAAAACACAGTTGCAAGCAAGTAGGATGTCTGGCACATTAGAAGCTATAAAAAAGGCTGTAAAGCTTATGTACTAGCTGGACAAGATGAACAAGTAGAAACCTCTAGACCTGCTCACAGTGCAGGAGGTATTTATTAGTACTGACAAGAGGACAGAGTTCAATGCTGTAACATTCTACAATGGCAGCCATTTAATATTCTTTTCACCATCATATCTCAATTGTAAGTGGGAAAAATCAGGCAGTCCTATCAGTAGATGTGCGTTTCTGCCTCTTTCCCTCTCCTCCCAGCTTCTGGCCTGTTGTACTTCCTGCTCCGTGGCAGCACATCTCTGCACCTTTGTTGGAGTTTGCAAGCCTGCACAGACCCACACGCACAGCAGCTCCTCTCTGGGTAGGGAGTCTGATCTGTCCTCAGTCTCTGCACCCGTTGAGGCAAAAATGCTAAAAAAAAAAATAAAAATAGAAGATCAAACTATGCTTTGTAACCGTGTCTCTTTAAAGAGAATTAACAAGTTGTGGTAGAAGCCCAGAGTGACAAGAACCAAGAAAGCTTAATAGAACTTAGTTTTGCTTTCTGGTTCTCCATTTGAGAAGCATTTACATCAAGCTAACTTGGGCATTTCTTCTGCATGATTCCCTTTACCAAGTATGCCTGACAAATACCACTCCCAAAGGAAGTGAAAATTGAAATCTGTTTGTTGACAGACTTACCACTGTTCTTACCTAATGACAACAGCTTGCAACCAAGTTGATTCCTTCCTAGCTTTTGTCCAAATACTCTTGATTAGGTACAGTGGCTCTATTCATTCCTGTTTGAACACATCTCAGACAGTTTTAAGTAAACTGTCTTCTCTGCTTATCTGAGGCTTGGACACAGCACAGGCTTCAGCAGACTGCATCTTGCCATCCTGCTTTGAAAATCCTGCTACCAGCATGAGCCCAGCTAGGCTGCCATCATCATTCAACCCCAGCTGCTTCAAAGCCAGCTTGAAGTGTGCTGTATCCCCTAGTGGATGCTTGACGTGTGTCAACAAGCATGAATCAGCAATAGCAATCATGTTTATTCTAGCAGAAGTGAACACGAGTGGAACTTGAAACAGACAAACCACGTCCTTAAGAGCTTTTAACCCACGTAAGGAAAACAGACCCTTGGAGCACTGGATTGATCACACAAGCAGAGTGGATCATGTGATGGCAGCAGAAAGTGGGTCAGTTCCACTATTTTATTTTTAGAGAGACGGGATGGGGGAAAAAACATCGTGTGTAGTTTCTTTCAGTTGAAGACATGTTGCGAAACCCCCCTGGTCCTGGGATGTCACAGAGGTCCAGTGGTTTGAACAGGGGCTATTGCAGGGGTCTAAGGGTTCAGAGCCAGAATCTAGTCAGTTCGCTGGCCCAGCCGCGTGGGGAGTGATGACATGACCCAATATGAGTGCATCAGAATCTCCGTTTATTACCCGTTACTTACAAGCATATATAGATAGTAGTGGACGCATGTCAGCTTGTAATTGGTTGAAGCATTGCTAAAGCCCCTGGCCCTATAATTCTATTGGCCATGGAATCACACATCCTGCATAGCTACTAACACAGCAATAATCATCACATTGTTCTTTGTATTTCATTACCTCAGTCTTTTCCCAGGCTAGCTTCCCCCTTATCTTAGCCGCAGCCTCAGCTCTTCTTGTTACTTTCACAGCTTCAAGGTCTCATAGCCTGAGCTGTGCACATAGCACTCGTGCTCACAGAGTCTTACTCCCTGAGCCATCATAGCAAGCTAGTACTTTTACATTCATATCCCCTGCCAACTGTTAGGCCTGTCCTGCTCGTACAACTGTTCAAGAGGCCCATGGCCCCCCTGGCTGTTGAGCCTTTCCTCAACAAAGATGGAGGCTGAAGTCATCAGACTTTGCACGGAATGATAAAAATCACATTGAAGTTGTCAGCACTCTTTTGCATGGGTTTTATGAGGTTTTATGTAGGTACTGTCTTAGCTCTCCTCAGCCAAAGAGCCTGCCAGAGCAGAGGCTTCCTTTCTTACTGTGCATCCATTGCATCCTACTACTCTAGCAAGTTACTGGAAACTCGATTCAAATTTTATAGGTAAATACAAATTACATAATAAACCACCAAAAACCACCATGTGTTACTGTCCTACTAAAAAAGAGGTTGTTAATCTGTTACAGAACACTGGCAACTCTAAAGCCTTGATATCTTTATCCAGTTCCTGTAATTTCAATGAGAATCTTAGTTCTCCTTACCTGGGGTCTTGATGGACCTCATTTTATTGTATGTTCTCCCATTTTCAGATATTTTTGAATTTCCTCTTCCTTGGCAAGGAACTCTGTGCCTAACAACCTTACAAGCATCCATGTCATCCATCTGTAAAATTCTGAGCGAAGATGTAAGAGATCTGTGCTGTGAGGACGAGGAAATAAAACCCCAAAGCTTGCATAGCATAAGTTACTTTGTCTCATCTTCCCTATCTCCCCTTTCTCTGAAGTATCAGATACAAGTCACAAGCCCATGTTGTGGTGGTACTGACCTATAACTGCTGTGGTTGCTTGCAGTAAGTATTGGCTGTGCTCACCTGGCAATTTTGTGAAGAACAAACAAGAAGATGCAGAAAGGCACTATCTTGTTATGCTTTTTCCTGCTGTGTGCATCTGCTTATATTCTCCTTGTCATAGAGTAGGTGTTACCCAGTCCTTTCCTATGAGGTACATACATAACGGAGTGCATTCTCAGCAGCTGAATGCTGCTGGACAGCACTTTCCTCATAGATAATTACTGCATCGGAAGGAACAGCTGTCCTAGAAGCACTATGCTCTTACCTTTATTATTCAAGCTCTTGCATGCTTTTTTTTTGGTGGCACAATGCACAAGGACATGCACAGCTGCTTCTGGTTACTTGTGAAAATCTTAGACTGAGTTTTCACTTCCTTATACTCAGCAACTGGTTTTGACATAAATCAAACAGATGTAAATGGGAAGTTAAGGAAGGAGATAACACCTACACTCGATGTAGATGTTGATTTAAAAAGACATGTTCCTTTGCTTTCGGGTGGGAGGAAGTAACTTGCGTGCAGAAGGCAGTGGCACCAAGTGTCAGCCCACGCAGTGCATCTCCTGTATGACAGTGCGGTCAGGCACTGACAGGTCCCTTCTCTCAGGTGCAGGCCGCAGTCCCTTCTCACTCTCTGTATCTGTCACCTCACTCAGGATGGCTTTCCAACCAGTGCAATCTCTAAGCCAGATCCAGATCAAAGGACATGATCAGATAGTCTTCAAATCCTAAGCAGCAAACATGCCCTCTTTGGAAAAAGTAAGTCCATCTCAGCTGGTCCCGTTAAGATGTTCTTTCTCTCTTGGAAACAGTCAATTTCAAACAGAGTTTAAATATTCCCAAGGAGAACTATTGCCTTTGGTGGGTTGATGTTTGTTTTTGTTTGCTTGTTTGTTTCTTTAATAAATTACCACAAAAGCCACTTGAGATGTTTTATGGTTGAAAATTTCCATACTTGTTCCTCAAAACCTTGTGAGAAAAGGCAACTTTTTTTCCCTAGTGAGGGGATAGGAGTGTAACCTTTCTCATTCCTTGCATTTATTTTCTTTTAGTCGAGTTGCCCACAGGAGGCACTATGAAGATAAATCCTTCTTGAGAAGCCAAAATTGAAAGCAGAAGGGATGTAAAACACATTACGTAGGTCGATCTGAAAGTAATGTCTCCTATTTATTTACAAGAAAACTACAACAGATACAAGAGCACAAGAGCACTATTTCAAAGAACAAATCCTCAGTTACAAAACACTGTTTTTCAACATAGTCCCCACCAATAGCTGTGCTTTTTGCCAGAGACGAGCAAAGCCTGCATGCTGCTCTTGTAACAGTGTGCACCAACTGTGTTGCCAACACAGTTCATCTTTGGTCAGCCCAAACAAAGTTGGAAGGTGCCTCTCTATGCGGTGGGGGTGGTTGAACAGTCTAACCAAGACTGGCAGTGTGCTTCACCATCTTCAAACTGCTTTGGGGCCTGGTGTTACTGTGTTGAAAGAGAAAGGTTGCCTTCTGTGTACAATGAGCAGCAGGAAAATGAAAGGGAGAGCAGAAAGGAAAACCGAAATGGACTATTTTTTCTTTTCCCAAAATGAAAATTTGAATTATTTAACCTTTAAACATGCTTGTTTACTTACAGAAAGTATTTCAGGCACAAAAGGTTTGAGAATCAGTCACATACCAGGTTAAACTGTAATAGTATCAGGATTGTCCCATGCGGTGCAGTTATATTATCCCCTATCAAGAGGTTGTTGTAGTTTTTGTATAAATACATACATATTTTAAAGTATGCACTGTTCACAATTGGTCTCCTGGTCCAAGGCGACTCCAGTAGGGTTTATGTAACAACAGTATTTGTCGTAAGGGCTCTTCTCCTTGTAAGAGCAGACAATGATATTGTCTTTGGGAGCAATAAAAATGTTGTCTTCAATGTCTGGGCAAGCAGCACTGTCTCTGCTGGGAGAAGAGCTCTTCTTCTCTAAGGCACTGTACGTGGAGCCATCTCCCACAAAACACATTCCCCGGCATCTCTGGGTAGCAGGTCTCCAGGTACCTCAGCATCTCCTCCTGGTCCACCTTTCTGATGAGGCTCTTGCACTCTCCTGTGGTGGTAGTGGTGGTGCAGATGGACACTGAATCCTCACCTGCAACACTCTCCAGTCCTTCTGGTACACCTTCTTGGCCAGCTCGTCACAGCTTCCCTTGCCAGACTCCAGGTCTGAAGGAGTTCTCAGCAGCTCTCGCTACAGCATGGACACTTGTTCTTGGGCCACTTGGTGCAGCCATCAGTCTTTCTGGTGAGGGCAATGATGGCAATGCCTGGCAGGCAGATGGCCAGCAGTAGAATGTCCCTCAGGGTCTCCCCCTTGATGCCGGACACGGGGAACATGAAGCCACACATCAGGAAGATGCTGACCAGAGCCACTACCAGCCCCATCCGTGGATTGATGTCGTCGGGTCTCATGGTACGCGCCATCCCGACGGTGTGTGCTGACCTTCCCCTTCGCCGCTGCAGACCCTTCCCAGCCGTGGGTGAAGCTTCCCGGCGGTGAGGCACCGACGGCCGGCGCTACTCGGTTCCCCCCTCGGCTTCCGCGGAGGACGGCAGGATGCTGCCGCCCTCCGGCTGCCCCCGAGCCGCTCTGCGCCGAGTTCCGCCGGCCACTCGGCTGTGGCAAGGAGGAGCCCCCCACGGCAGCCCCGCCGCGCCCTCCCACGTGTGACGCCGGGTACGCGTGGGCCCGGCCCCGCAGCCTGTGGGAGGGTTGGGGCTTTGCACATTTGAGCCTTCATCTTAGTCAGAGTCATGATGTAGCAGTCAGAGCTGATGGCTTGTCTGGGTTCCAGGAAATCCAGAAGGATTGCTCCTTTCCTACCCCAAAAGACAGTGCACATAACTGTACTTGCTGAGGGCCGTGTCTTGAAATTTTTCTTGAGTAGTTCACATGTCACCACTTGATGAATGGCCTTTCTGACTCCAGCTCATAGAGGTGACACCACCTCTCGTCACTTGTAATGATGTGATCCAGGAAACTGTCACTTCCAGCCTCATATTGGTTCAGTAGGTCCTGACAAACTGGCATATGGTGTTCTTTCTGTTCCCATGGGAGCATTTGTGGGACCCAACCAGTGCAAACTTTGTGCTGTTCTGACGTTGCAACCATTGTTTCCAATGCACAGGAGCCAATATTCAGCTGTGTTCATAATCTTCCTATCTGCATGGATGAGCTGATCAAGACACTCCTCATTTCGTGGTGTGACAGCTGTGTGTGGCCATCTGGAACGTGGCTTGTTTTTCACGTCACTGTCACTACTGCTGAAACATGCCACACACCACCTCAGTGTGTGACATCTGCTGTTTGGTCTCCATAAAAGTTCACCAAGCATCAATGAATGCCAATGAGTGCCATTTTTTCTGCACAGAGGAATTCAGTGACGCACCTCTGCTTCATCCACGCCTCCATGTGAGACACCATTGTGTCAGTGTGCCCCTCTGTTGCCATCTGTCACACGGCAGCAACATGTGATGGGATATTGGAGGGAAGGATCCACCTCTACTGCCGTACCACCAACGTCCACCTCTGATGCCGTGGACCAATATGATAAAATAGTAGGAGAAGAGCCCTTGGGGGCGGATGAACAAAGATAAACTTTGGACTGAAGAACTGTCAGAGCATAGGTGCCAAATAGATGAATGTGACATGCGCTTGGTATTTTCTAAGTGTCTGAGGATAGATGGCCCTGCCACAACAATCTGTCAGTTTCTCAGGCTTCAGCGGCACTAATGAGAGATCCATCAGAGGGAAAAAAATCGCAGTGAAGAGTCCTCCTTTGACTAGAATTATGAGGCAGTGCAGCCTTTCATTTAGGTGCTTCCATAGGTGTAGACAGTTTATGGGCTGATCCGGCCCGGTTCTGTGACCAGTGGGGCAGAGGGATTCCACAGAATCCACGCCTCCGGGAAGGGAAACCTAGGGGACCCCAAAATAATTAAAAACAGCAGCAACGATCTGAGGAGAAACAAACTAATTTACTAACACACTATAATACAATATAAATAAAAAATAATCGAGAGAAAGATTGTCCAAGAGCCAAAAGGCCTTACGCTACACTGAAGCCTTGCGAGCGGTCGGGACAGCAGATCCAGCAGCGATCACAAGACGATCCATCTGCTCCATCAGCTTCACTGCCAGTGAAGCCAACGGACAGCTTCACTAGGGGAGTGTCATGCTTAACCAATCTTGTGGCCTTCTATGATAGAGTGACGGCATTGGTGGATGAGGGGAAGGCAACCGATGTCATTTACCTGGACTTGACCAAGGCCCTTGATATGGTCCCCCACCACATCCTTATCTCCAA
>PPHD01009493.1:0-16127 GCA_002909625.1 Bambusicola thoracicus
TATATATAAAATTGGTATGGAAGAAACCCTGCCATGATAATCACACAGACAACTTCACCACTGCTAAACTGAATCACATACACTGGACATCAGAAAGAGCAGCACATCAGCATGGGATCAGCACATTGCTCAGGGATACACTTTACCTACTTCAAACATCCAACATTTGTGGTGATGTGCAAATATTTATTATTGTTGGAATATATATATGTTGGTATATACTACTGTTGGTATATAATGGTTTATTATTTCCATTTTTTTGGCCAGTACTTTGGACCACGCTTTCAAGAATGACAACTTAACCTGTCAAACACACCCCCCTGGAGGACATTAGTACCTACCTTCTGACTCACACAATGCCACCCATATAGAACAGTGAAAGACAGTTTCTGGGCAGGGTGTGGGTGTGGAAACAAAGAACTGTCTGTCTGGCACCTTGCAAATTCGAAGAAGCCACTGCTACATCAAAAAATAAAGTGTTTATGTCCACAAACTTCACACAGTGTTTTGCCTTCCTGGTCTATGGAAACAGAAGTTTATGGGTCTGGGAGCACACAGCAACTACTTGACCTCTGTTTTAGAAGAGTCATTTCGTTGTCGACTCATCTGAATGGCAGTTCAGGAAGCTTTAGATCACTTACCTAGCTATTTCCCCGTGTCACACTCCCACTCTTTTGTCCTACACTGCCTGCAACATGAAAAACATTGCTAACAAAGCCTAACTGGTACAGAATTGAAGTAAACACCTTCTGCATTCTTGTCACAATCAACAGAAAGACTTGGGAAGCAGACACTGAGAAAAGTTTGTGATCAGGAGTGTTAATAGATACCATTTAGACAAAGAAAAAATTTAAAAAGCTTCTAACCTAATTAGAAGGTGAATGATGGTTGACACACCCCTACCAAGAGAGCCAGGGGCCAAATCTGCTCAGTACTCACTTGGACACAGCCTCCCTATTTTCTCATGAGCAAAAGAACACCACTGAACGTGCTGTCAATTTATCTGAGTTCAGAATGGAGGGATATAATACCTGCATTAAAAGAAAAGCTCTTCCCAAACTCCAGGATGAGCCCAACAGTGGGCACATTGCAGCATCACACCACCATCAAATAAACAATATGTAAAGTTATTTTTATACATAGAAACAGAAACCCACGACAGACGGACTATAACCATATAACTCACTATAGGAAAAGCATTAAAAATAAACTTCCAGCATTGCTTACAACCATTAGACAAAGTCAACTACTTTTTATATACTGCATATGAGCTGAGTATTGTCAATATAGAAACTATGGAATTCAAAGTCTCCTCGTTATTAATACACTTGAATTCAAGTGTACTAAATGCCTCTCCACACCCTGTAACAGAATCTACTAAATAAACCTGTTAGCAGCTTGGAGAAGAACAAAATGAAAACAGCAGAGGGGTTCAAAAGTCAGTAGTGCAGTTCTGTATCACTCTTAACACACACCATTTTCAACAAACAAAAGAATAATCACATTTTCCCAGAGCAATCAGGGCATGGATGAAGTAAGGCGCCTCAACCAAAAAAATATATATGATATACCTCCTCTCTCTTCTAGAAAATTTGCCTTTCAGTTCATATTTGCCTGATCTACAGATTGTATCACTGACTTGCACTATTTTAGATGTATTGCTCTGTGTGACAAGTTGGCAGCGTGATTCTGTTTGACAAGAGAAACTCGAACAAGTTAGCTGGTGATTCATCTTCATATGATGCAAGCAGACCAAAATTCTTTCCACACAGTTGCAGAAGCCATTGGGAGTAGTGGTAAATGTGATCTCATACACTCAGGGCTATTCAATAAAAGATCCAGGTAGCAAACCATTTCATTGGTTAGGAAAAGAAGAAAAAGAAGAAAAAAAAAACCACCACACACAACCCACAAAATAGAGGAACACACTCACCACTTTCACATGCTGAAAACGAAGCAACTTCCATACATTAAAACCAAAAAGAATTTTGCTGGCTTTCCCCTGAGGGACTGCAGCATCAGCGTATCCCTTTGCCTGTCCTCCGTATTTTCCATTTGACCTTCATATGAGCTGTATCTGTGCTTCTTTTTATTTTGAATTTATTTTTGTCTTTATTTTTCAATTCCCTTTACCAAAGCTGTTGACTGCTATAAAACAGTTACTGAGAGGGATTAGCTCACATCCAGCAAAGCTGCTTTATCCGGTAGTTATTATGTAATTCTGATTTGTGACATCAGTGTGTTGCTATGGCATCAAACACAATCTCAGTTCAGAAGAAATACCTATATCCAAGGGCTCAATGACTTTCAACTTCTATGCAGTACTGAAGCCTAACCTCTTTGATGGTTACTCACACAACGAACAGAAACAACAGCAAAAATTCCTGCTTTCAAGAAGAAGTATCAGAATCTATGCCCACAGTATAGAAGATATCTTACAGTGTCTCATCTGATGTCTTATCATTTGAAAAGTAAAATCATACAGTGAAGGTTGTAGCAAAGTGAAGGAGGCATGGCAATGTAAATCCTTCCTCTCAGAAGGCAAGGCCTGGAGCTGAAGCTGACCAATGGCTTGGGACCAAAACCAGGAGTTAAACTGAACAAAACTCAGTACTTTCATTCAACATTCAGCTGACCTCATGTTTTCCTTTCATCAGATAAACAGGTATCTGTACAGAGGTACAGGTGACATTTGTGACATGTTCTCATGTCACAAAGGGTTGACAATATACAACTGCCAGAGATCTGACAGAAACGAAGGAAAAAACTTGCTAATTGAGACGTGTTTTCCCATTGTTATGAATACAAAGTGTAGGCTTACCAGACACAAAACACTGAAGCGTCACAGAACAGAAACCCAGCCAAGATACCCTACGTCTATTTTTACCTGCAGACTCAACTTGGCTAAAAAGACAGTCTGAAATTCGATACTCAGTGGTTGGCAGGAATCTGGAGTTTTGAAATCTGAGCCACAGAGATGAGGCAGTTCCTTCAACATCACTGCAATTGAATACCTCGAGTCTTTGAAATCAATACATCGACCCCTGCTTAATAGAATATTATGTACCAATTTAGAGATAGTTATTAGATTTTTTAAACATAGGATAACATTGATTTTCTGGTCTGCCTCAGCACAAGCATCGTATTACAAAGTACCTACACAGAAACAGAGAAACACGGGATTTTAATGCTAAAATAAGACATCATCTGAGTAACTTAAATAACTCTGTGGTCAAAGGCAAAGTCCAAATTAGAGGAAAGCAATAAGCGTCATCCACAGCAAGTCTTGTGAACCATCAGGTCAGATCAACAGGGTATAAGGAGTGGCCAAGCATTGTAACAATTGCAACCCAAGCACAGATTGCTCAGTATAATGTGGGATAGCAGAGAGCCGATATCTTTTAAGCAGCGAGACAAATAAAAACAAAGTCATTATTATTATAAAGTTATAACAGATACAGTAGAATATAAAATTAATGATGTATACTGAAGATGTAAATCACCAAATTCTGAAACAAACTTAATGGCAGCAAATCCATGAAGAGACTGAAAAATCAAGATTAGAACTATGAATGACAACTCCAAAGTTCCAAGAAAGAAATTTTAAAGCATCTTCATTTTGATTTGGCGCACTGTTTTACTTTGCAATTTCGATTCTTTCATAAAAAAATATTTCAAAAGATACTCAGGATGAAAAAAAGCTGCCCAAATAACAGCAGCAAAGCAGATGCTGGGACAAAAAAAAAACCAAAATGAACAATGAAAGCTGAAGCGGATGGGATCGTGCATCATACCTTAGTAGGAAACCGTAGGTTTTCAATGGGACTGAGGTCATGAACGCTCTCCTGAGGACTTCTCAGACCCTTTAAAAGAATTTTAATCATCAGTTAATGTTGATTACTTTACATATCTTGCAATCAAACTGCACAACTCTCGCCTGCTGATGATGATTATAAACCTGGAAGTCCTTTAATAAATAGGAAAAGGCTTATTCTATAAAAACTTAAACAAGACCACTGGTGTATAAATGATGCTCCTCAAACAACGAAGCATTTCCAGCTTTATGCTGCAACAGCTCTCATCAGCATCCATGTAGCCAAGCCCACTTACTCCTGCCAACTTCCAGATGGTTAAAAAATGCAAACATGTTCAAAAAGCATAATGTAATTTGTTCCCCTAACTTAATGATTCAATGGAATCAAATAATCAAATTCAAGGTAAGTGCTGCCTACTCTGTGGCACCATTATATTATTTTGTATGATGGCACATTTCTCAATTTACCGTGTAAAACTATTAGGACACGTTTTACTAAACTGAAAAAGAGGCATAATCTACATTAGCTCTTTTGAATGATTATTATTCTTTCAAATCCACATAATCACATGGACAGAATATGCACTAGTAGACAGAAGCTACAGGAAGCATCTGTAACCAGCAAAGTATGCATTTGCTGAATGTCCAATACATTTACAACTTTATGAGGCAATAACTCAGAGTAAGTTTCTGAGCATGCTTTCTGCTAGCTTTTAAGGCAGAAGTGAACTTGAACATTCAAGTTCCAGATATGTTTCTGACTCCAGCCTTCCTTTGAGGTCCCAGGCAGTTCACGTGAGCCCTGAGATTCAGGCAGGCTTCCCCATATCCTCCCTACGTGACACTAAGCATATTGCTCGTAAGCCCCTTTCACACCCAGGGTACCAATGCTTTCTCAGAAAGCAAAGGAGCTATGACATTACTGCATGAGCTTACAGTGAGAGAAGTCTTTATTCTCTGAAACTGACAGCGTGCTTTACAAGTTCATCACTTTAATGGTAGCTACCACACTTCACAATGTCATCCTCCCAGTATGCAAAACTCCTCATTCTGGTTTTGAGTTTCAGATTCCCTTGGGCTTCATTTGACAACATACTCCCTTACCGGTCACCACCAGCAAGGGCAGCTGATCACCACAGAGCTGAAGCTCAAAGCAGGTAGCAGACAGCACAAAGCACCTGTTGTAGCTTCTCATACTTCACCCAGAACCTCCCACAAACACCCCAAAAATTGGCAGTAAAGGCTGCTCATCTCCAGCACCGGTAAAAAGCTGCCCTTACTGAATGCTGCACAGGATTTAACCCTTTCCCAAAGGCTCAGAATTGCCGAAGCTGTACTATTTTCAGCCCACAACACTGCCATGCTAGGCAGGCTTCCCACATCTCCTCCTATGGACTGAGCACTGCACCCTGTGCTGAATGCAAACAAGATAGGACCCGGACGTAGAAAAGAGCTCTAAATGGCTCCTGAATGAAAATAAACAAACCAAACCAAAACTAAACAAAGCCCTCAGGGCAGAGACCTGCCAGGGAAGGCTGAGGTGAGCACATCACTCCCAGAGCAGCGTCACGGTGAGCTCCCTCCGCAGGAACAGCGCCCCAGAGCGAGCTCAGGCGGAGCTCCCAGGCCCAGAGCAATGCGGACGCATGGCTACGCACCAGGCGGGCTGACAGGAGCACAACGTGAGGCCGACCCGCCCTGTGCCGCCGCAGAGCTCCCCTCCAAGCCCTCGCCCACCCTTCCCACCGGACACGCTGTGACTGACAGACAAAGCCACGTCGCAGCGCCGCGGCCCGGCGCCCCCAAAGTCACGCTTCGAGAAGGGGACGGCACGGCCCGCCGCCGTACCAACGCAGCGCTCCGCCGCGCCCGGCCCCGCACCGCTCACCTGGCGGGTCATCAGCGACTTGATCTTCTGCATGGCGGCCCCAAGGCGCCCCGCAGCCCCCGCGGCAGCTCTACGGCCGTGGCCGGCACGGGGCAGCCATGTTGGACGCCACCTGACCGCGCCCGCCCGTCCGCCCGCGGATCCCTGGGAGCCGTAGTCCTGGGGCGGCCAGGCGCCCTCAAACTACAAACCCCGTCAGCCCGGCGGGGGAGGGAGAGAGGGAGAGAGGACGGAGGAGGGCGGGCCGCAGCGAGCGGGGCGGGATGCGGTGTCGGTTCATTCCGCAGATAGGGGATGGGGCGGGAGCTGCGGGTGCCGCCTCAGGGTGCCGTTGAAGCGGGTCACCGAAAGCACGGCCTGCCGTCAGCTCTCCGTCACACCGTGTCCTGCCCACGCCGGCTTCCAGGGCCGGGGTTGATTTCCTCGCACGCCACGTCTCCTTGGGGTTGGAGCGTGGCGTATTTAGGCTTTGGAATCAGTTGGTAGAAGAGCAAATGAGGATGCAGTTCCGCGTGGCCAGAACGGGCTTGTGTCGGTGCTTGGCTGAGACACAGCTGTGGGTGCCCCATCCCTGGAGGTGCTCCAGGCCGGGTCAGATGGGCCCTGGGCAGCCTGAGCTGGTGGGGGCAGCCCTGCCCATGGCATGGGTGGGAGCTGGGTGGGCTTTGAGGTGCCTTCCAACCTAAACCGTTCTGTGAGTCTGTGGTAACTTTGTGTGAGCTACTTGGTGTAAAAAATGGCGGTGTATTAATGACATCAAGAACATGTCTTGGAAATAAGGGGATGTATTGACTTGAAATACGTATCTGTGGTAATCTGTTGCTTTTCTAGTGTTTGGGTTTTTTATTGTTTATTTTCTTCACCCACATCAGACATTTCAAACACCAGCACCGACTTTATCCCACTGAGAAGGCTCCCATTCATTTCAGTTAGAAATTAATTGGAATCTATGACAAATACTTTATTACATAATGAAACAGAGTAGGTAATCATTTCTAACTCATTTTATAGAAGGTTGCCATTCGATACATGTAGACTACAGTGATTAAATGGGTTACAATGGATTAAACGGGTTACAAACAGCCCTGGGGAAGGCAGGGCAGGGGGCACCCGGAGCCATTGTGGGTGTGCACAGTGCTCTCTTCATCTGCAGTCTTGTGTCAGGCAAGGACATTGTTTCTGCTGGGACTGCTAAAATAACACTCATATTCCTTACATTTGATCATACAGGGCTGCTAAAAATTCTGGAAGGGTCTGGGCGTTTTTACCTCCCTTTAACTGAAGCAGAAATCAAACATTCATTCCTTACGGCAGTGGCTTAGCACTCTGCAGGACCCCGAGCACCAGCACAGGCACACAGTGAGGGGGATCAGTTCCCTGCTGCCATCCGTCCTGCACAAGGCAAGGATTTGTTCATCCATAACAGTGCAAGTGCTGTGTAACGAAAACTTTAACATGTGTTCTTCAATGGATAAACCATCTCCGTTGATGCAAATATTTGCCGTTGCAAACTGTTACTGCACATGCAACTTTGCAGGAGGGCTGCCTGGTGTGCCGCTGATTAGGTTTGTACAGTGAGTGGCAGCCTTGGACAAAATCCAAATCATACATTAATATTAATATTAAACCGATGTAAGATCACTAAGAATAAACAGTAATCAGCAGCTAATTCAACAGCTCTGGTGGGTTGTGCACGCTGCTGCAGGATTCTTTGTTAGAAGATTCCTGATGGGCACTTCACATCACAGGTTGCTCAGTGGACGGGAATGAAATTGTCTCCCTGTTACACATACGTTAAGGAAGAAAATGATGATAATTTAGTCACAGCTTTGTATTTTTTCTAATATTTTTCATTAAAAAATAGAAGGAAAGAAGAGACTGTCCCTGGAAAAGTTCTCATCTGGAAGAAAAAGAGAGAGAACAAGTTCTAAATACTAATTTATCAAATCCTACGTGCTAATTTGGAACGAGCAGAACCATCTAGCAGCATAGTATTTTTTATAAAACAGTGTAACTAAAGGATGTTAATACCTTTATAACCTACATGTTGGGTGTGTTCACTTATTTTTGATAATTCAAGGTCCTCTGTTATTCTGCACCTCATTTATTACATTCTCTGTCATATTTACTGCGGCTGCTGGGGAAGGGTTATGTTGAAGTCAGAGGCAATGAAGATGGGTGCTCATCTAACAGGTGCTCCACTCCCTTTGTTCTGTGTATACACATATTCAAATCAGACGGGACTGGGGACAGGATAGGGCCTGTTAACTCATTGCTGATTTTCCTAGCAAATAAACCGGCAGGTGCTGGTCCCAGCTCCGACTTAGCACTGAGAAGAAGGTGGTGTTCGTATGGGACAGGATGCTTTCATGGAGCCCTCTAGCCAGCTTATTTTGTGACTTAAACTGCCATATATATTTTCTACTTGTAGGTAAGAAACTGCGTGTGTTATATTTGATTGCCATTATGGAAATTTGACTTGCTTTTATATTCAGATATTTCTCTTATATTGTTAGATACTTTATTTTAAGAAAGTAGCCTATAAGTTTTAATCAGATAAAATGTTTTATGGATGGAACTGAGAATGTTAGAAACTGACAAAAATTAATGCTGTACATAATCTGTAAATAAAGCATTGGCATTATTATATTTTTTTTCCTGTTTTATTAAGCAATATATGCATAGTGCATTGTTTTTAACAAGTAAGACTCGACAGATTCTGAGCCAGAGTTTGTACAGAAAATGTTACACATCTCTTTAAAAATGCGTTCTGTTAAGACAGTGTTGATAGGTTATTTTTCAGTTCACTATGATGCACTGTATTTAGCACCTAAAATTTGTATACCTTTTGACGTACTTTGTATTAAAACTAAATTGATCTTTCAGTCAACTGAAGAATGTCTTACATTAACAGTAGAATTATTCAGCATTTGGTTGTAGATTTTATATGTTTGTTATCCGTACACTTGATAAAAAGCAGATGTTCTGTGCTCTTTTACAGGAATATTGTGTGATCAAAGGTTAGATAAAGCTGTATTTCTACAGAGTCTTGTAATTTGTTTTTTATGTACTTAATTGTTTTCAAAGATATCAACAGAGGGAATATATGATATTGCAAATACGCTACATACTTCTCTGACAATTTTTCTTCTATCCTTTTCATGAACTTCATATACAGTCACTTCGTTTCCTTGATTTTGAGCTACGTATTTTGTCAACAGCTTTGGCTTCTTAGCCGTAGCAGTTTTTAATGAAGATTATCAGACTTTAAAAATGAAATACCTGTCTGATAAGAACACGATGAATATTCAGTTCTTTATCTCCATTACAACATTGTTGAACGTTTCTGATTAAGATTCTACAAGAGATATTGGTGTGCACACAGAATGCTTTGGAGGCCATCATTGTTCACCAGAAAATTGCGTCTTACAGTCTTACTCAGATAGAAACCTTTCCTAGTGTGAGAAATGCATAGCTTGCACCTTTTACCATGACAAAAATCAGGTGCTTGGAGCATGACACAAAGAACACCAGAAGAATTGACCTCCGAAGGCAGATTTAAGTCAAATAATGAAGCTTGGTAGAGCTTGTTCTTGGACAGAAATTCCGAACTTGGAAAGAACGTGCCTGCATCCCTTCTACTGCAAATGGTGGTAGAGGAATAGCAGATTCTTTAGTCCATTTTATCTTTTTTTTCTTTTTTCAAATTGACATATTTGCAGAAAGTTTGGAAACTACTGGCAGTGACATGGCACACAAGTTCAGGGGTTTTGGAGTGCTGAAGAACTAAATGATCACTCAAGTAAAATGTAACTGAGGGTCTGATTTCACTTTGACAAGGAGATGTGCATGTTAAATTCGGAGAATGATAAAACCTCAGTAAGAAGGTTTCAGTTTACGCAGTAAACTCAAAAGTTATGTCATGGTTATTATTTAAGCTAAAGCTGCAGCCCTTGTTTTATGTCAACAGCAATCCTGTTGTGCTTGCTAATACTGGTGGGAGCAAAGCGAGATGGAAGAAAACACAGATCACTGAGCTCCAGGTGGAGGTCATTTCTGTACAACCTCTTGGTTTGTGGGCACTGTACAAAAAACAGTGTTCGGAATTCTATCCTCTTTGAAAAATATCTATTGTTCTATTTGAAAACTGCAGGGATAAGTTTGAGTTGTATGGAATTTGTGCCCGATGAGAAAGAAGTACATTTTGGCACACTGACTTCTTATACCTGTAAAATAAGTCTAATATTCCAGACCACAGAAGATTTGATCCCTGTTAAAGCAGCAGTCACCCAGCACTGCTGCCGGAAGCCCTTTGTCAGAGTGCCTTTCACTAGTGACAGCTCAGAGCCTCAGTGGCTCTCTGTGAAACCACGTCAGGAGACGGCAGCACCCACCGTAGCCCGGAGCTGCTCCTCAATGGACAGCAGTCCTCTGGCTGGGAATAAAAATGGGGCTGCTTCTCTCACTTTCCTTTGTCTTTGCTGAAAGAAGTTCCTAACTGACCTCCCAATGTCTTTCCATGCTGTAGAATGAAGCCACTTTTTCCCACAAATTCAGGTTGAAGTTTATTTCCTGTTTCTCTTCCCCACGCCCTTTTTTTTTTTTAACAGAGAAGAAATTAAGTTATTCAGCCACCAGTTTCTTTTTCTTCTTCTGTGATGGTGACAGCATTTGTTCTGATAGTCACTGCTATCCTTCTCCTCACTAGACCTGCTTGGATTTATCTCCTTTTCTGCACAGCTCTGTAAGAAATAACAATTTTTACAGATATTTTGCAATTACCACTGCAGCTGTTACTGGCTTCTTGTCCTACAATGCGATCGCATACTCACAGCTAGAGAAACCCCAGCTCTGAGCACTGTCAAGTGTAAGGAATGAGGAATGATATGGCCAGATCTTTTAATCGAACATTTACAGATTTCCCAGTATTTGCAGAGATTTCTTTTACTTCATTCAAGGAGATTTTAAAATTGGAATGTGTTAGGTAGCTTATATGAAACTTACTTTCACCATTAAACATTTTGTGAAGGGCTTTATTGAGGAATTATTCTCTCAAGTGGAAAGTAGCAGCTTAAGTAAGTTTGATTTGCATTGTAAGGTTTGCAGAGAGGGAACTCACCTCTGTTAAATGTTACAACAGCCAACAAAACTCATCTCCCATTGCCAAGAGCCAGCTCGCCCCTAAGAGTCAAACAGCATTTAAAAAACAGCACAAGAACAACAGGCCACAAATACTTTAAGAAGTAGGGGAGGAGGCTTCAATTTGATGTGTTTCAATTGCTTCAGGTTTTTTATCTGAAAAACTTACACATGTGCTTACCATGCTCCTGTGCATCCTCCAGTTAAGTATCTCCATATCTTTTCTACTCTTCCCTTTTTGTCCCATTCTCCTCCCATCTCAGCTGACTCCCTGCTGTTCTTCCCACAACAGTGTCCGTGCAACCTGAAGTCCTCTGCCTGCTTCTTCTTCAGTCCCCAAGAAGTTGGGTATTTCTGTCAGGAGGTTAAACATTGCACATATCGCCCCTATAGCATTCTACCACAGGACTGCACCAAGCTGCTTCCCCTTTCAGTTCCTCAGCCTCGGCAGCGCTGCAAGCCATCCTAGTTGACTAATGTTTGGATGTACGAAGAGTGAGGCAAAATTACTCATATTTTTGGAGTTTGTCGTTTTCATTGACCTCACTAGTTGCTGAATGAACAGAATACGACCAGAAATTGCTTAGCAAACTTGTGTAATGTTCTATAAATCTGCCTAAGGGTGAGAGAAGGAAAAACAATTCTAAGGGATGGGAAAGCCAGACGAGCTGAAGGGGGCCATTTTGTACCCTGAAGGTGCAGGATTCCTGGAGGACAGGATTCATCGTGGGACTGAGATCTTGCTTTTGTACATATCAACAGAAAACCTTAATTCTTCTTTTTCCTACAAGTGGAATACGTAATTTTTGCAAGATTAGTTAGGTTTCTTAATTTTGTCTGAAGCATAAGGTGCAGGTAATAATAACTATGTATCATTTTAAATGGAGAAATTCATGAAAGTGAGCCTTGTTAGATTTTTCAGATGGTTTCTCAGTGTAATTGGCAAAGCAGCATTAAGAAATTTCTCTCTGGATAAACACGGGAAAAGCAGTCCTAAATTTGAGCTTGTAGCCCAAGACTACATAGGCAATACAAGCTGTGCAAACTGAGAGTATTTTAATGCAAAAATATTTTAAACATGAAGGTAAATTCACCTGTCCTCATTTTTGTCAAACTTTCAACAGTTTTTTATAACCAGTACTCAGAAATATCCTTTCAGCTTTGTCTTTTCATGTACTTTGAAGCTGGGTATCTATAGCTAAATCCTATTCCAATAAAGTCAATAAGCATTTCCCCAATTCTTTACTTGAAATCTGAAACATAATCATAAAAAAGTTTAAGCTTTAACTCTGAGCATTTTTTCTCTGTGAGAGTTCCTCATTTGAGTTTTCCAATGTTCCCATTTGTGTTTTGGGTGTATTTGTTTGTTCCTTCATTTTTATGCAGGTATTTGTTCTGCCTTGAAGCTGACAGTACCATCTCATACTATCCATGGTATCGAGGGGCAACCACTTCAGCTCACTGTTGACTACAATTTCAACACTACAGCTTGTGAAATCCAGATAATTTGGCTGTTTGAGAAACCTCAAAGTAATCCAAAATACCTGCTTGGCTCTGTAAACCAGACAGTAGTACCAGACTTGGAATATCAGCACAAGTTTACCCTCATACCACCTAATGCGTCCTTGATGATCAATCTGTTACGTATCAGTGACGAGGGCAATTATATTGTAAAAGTCAATGTCCGTGGGAATGGGACAATAGCTGCCAGTGAAAGAATTCATGTAGCTGTTGATGGTAAGTTAGTAAAATTTTAAGTTTGAAAATAAAATTTCTGTAGCTCTGAAGTAATGGCTCTTGGAAACCAATTACAGTAGTGCCCTATTTAATCCAACCATGCACAAATAAGTGCCAACAATTGAGTTATGTTATTTTCTACTGGTGGAGGGAATGCTACAATATGTCATCTTTAAACAAATTTAAGACATTAACTAATATTTCTTGATCTTAAAGAAAACACTGAAGGAGTTTCAAAACCATTAATTAATATGAGAAATATAGGAAATAATGTTTCATAAGGCTCTGCTATGCTATCAGACAGGATGTATCCATTTTTGATGTACTGCAATTTATGGATTATATGGAGGGAGCCCTGTCCCTGATTAGACTGAATTAATTAAATGAATGAGCATTAATGTGATACAGTTGTGGCTGCCATTTCACTCCCCTGTCCATGCCAGACAATAGCCATCCCCATGACTTGGCCAGCAGTGAGTTTCAGTCACAATGTCATCCTTGCAGCACTGCTGGGGAAGTCCCTCACTGTGGGCAACACCACCCATTCCACTCTTTTCGTTGCTGTGGATGCGGGGATTTGTTTATTAGACCAGAGTTGGAAGCCATGGTATACCCAATTTCAGCCTGTGTCATATAACCAGTAATATAAACAGTCTAGCTTTATTTAAGTACTGGGAAAATTCTTACCAGATGAGAATACGGCCTTCTTTTTTTTATTCTTTAACCATATTTAATAAACACACTTTGAAATATGAATACTTTCCAGAGAGGAGGATGGCTGCTATTTGTATCATTTTGGCAATGAAGACTGTAATATACTGATAGTCACTTTTATAATTCTTCATATCTCTTTTTTTTATAGTTCCTGTCACACAGCCAATTGTGCACACTGAGCCATCTTCAGGGGTAGTGGAGTATGTGGGAAATATTACGTTAAAATGTACCGTGGGAAAAGGCACAAGAGTAGTTTACCAGTGGATGAAAAATGGGAAGCCTCTCCATGCTGGCCCTAATTATACCTTTTCATCAAACAATGCTACACTTCTAATTGTTCCTGTTGCAAAAGAAGACATTGGGAACTACAGCTGTTTGGTATCCAACCCTGTCAGTGCAATGGAAAGTGAGAGAATTGCACCAACAATATATTGTGAGTATATGAAATATTCATAATTACCTTTGTGTAAATGATCTGGCTGAAAAGAGTGCCTCTGACTAAGAAAAAGACAGAAGACAGTTGAGTTAACATTATATGTGAGCTTGCATTCAAAATAAGTTTGTAGCAGCTGTAAGTTATGACAGTGTAATTAAAAGTCCCTCAGTGTTACGTAGTTGTGAAGATCAGTCTGAACAGCAGAGTCCAAACATATGATATTCAGGTGTTCCACAGTGTGGGCATCTTCAAATCTGGAGGAGGTTTGTGTCAGAGGAAAGCAATCAGAATTATACACAGAAAAATGTTGATTAAAATGGTGACAGAAAAAGGTATCCAGAAGCTGAGTGCAGGAAGCACCAGGCTGATCGAGTGCTACTTATGCTATTCCTCAAGATCATTTTGAGTCCAGTCCTGTTTAATACTTTCATTACTGATATCACTGTAAAGACTGGGATTATGTCAATGAAGTTTACCTGTGACAGTAAGCTGGGAGGACTGAAGGACAGAGTAATAGAATTGGTATGAAATCTGTTAAAAGCTAAAAGGGCATGCACTTGGAGAATAAACATCATTAACTTCTGCTGATGGAGATTTGTATGGCAATAACTGAGGCAGTGTATCTGCCTGATTGATCTCATCACAAGACGTCTAACAGACAGTGTCATTCAGGCATAAAAAAGATGAGATCGCAAGTAGAATACTATATACAGTACCTATGCAACACAGCGGAATGATCTTGAACTGTACAGAAACAAAACAAAATGGAATGGGGATCCTATTCATGAGAACAGGCCAGCAGAACTCAGTTTGGTTGAAGAAAATAGACTCCTGTTGCATGCTCCTGCTTCTCCCACCATGCAACCTGGCAGTAGGGCAGACAGCCCGTGCCCTCTGTCCAGGCTAGCCACACTATCAGCATGCCAGCAGCTACACCTTTCACTCGGCCTTCTCCATCTTTCTTCTAAGGTTATGCATTCTGCTACTTCCTTATTTATAATTATAACTTGGAAGAATTGGATGGGAGTTGTCCTGTATCTGAAGTATGTGTGAGTGGGTGTCCCTACATTGCTCAAATTGCCTAGAGTGGTGAAGGCTGGCAGGGACGTTGTTAGGAGAAAGCTGATCTCTTAGGAGCACTAGTCAGTCTCTGTTAGGAGAACTGACAGCACTGCAGACACAAAGATGAAGGAGCTGCCCCAAAGAGTCCTTAACAGTGCAGATATAAACTCTGTTTCCACTCACTGTGGACAGAGAAATCATGATAAAACATTCTACAAGGAAATAACCAGCACTGACGGAGTTTTATTATCATCATCATTATAGTTACAATAATCTCATTCTTCTCTCAAGGTAGCACATTTTTTAATATCTGCTTTAATATCTGCTTTTCTCACTTTCATGAGCTAGGAGTGGGCATTACACACATTTCTCTACAATGGATACCTACCTAAAACATGGGGAAGATGTAGCCAGCACAACCTGACAGCTCTCTTAGAATGCAAACCAGGCTAGAAAAATACCTTTCACTGTTGCTACCATTCTGACTGCTACGTTTTGCATTGGGATTCTTGACTTCTTGCATACAAAATTGGCTCCGATGCATTTACTGCACAGATGGGTGCTTGGAACACTTGCACTGACAGGATGCGTTCCCCTTAGCCTTAGTTCTTGTACTGTTTCCTCCCTTCTCCCTCACTCAACCACATGTATTTTCCCATAAATTCAAAAAATCTTTCCAAGCTCCAAAATGAAAACTTATTTTTCACCCACTGCTTAGCAGATCTTGAAAACTTCAGTTACTTCAGTGTTCATATTTCTGAAATATTTTGTTGCCTTATGATTTTGATACACTAAAGTATCTCCAATTTTTCTTCACATATGGAGATATTTGTTATATGTATTTTAGAATGGACTTTTTATTTCATCAGAATTGATAGTTTACATTGTGTGTAACTTCAAATATGGGAAAAAATATTAATAGAAAACAATTCAGTACTGAAAGACTACAGTGCTTACATTACTATCCATATTCCGTATTCAAATTTGTGCTGGGAGTTGGGGTTCTTACCTCCTGAGCTATACCAATCCCATAACTCAGCCCAGCCCCTGCTTGCTGAGGTGTCGGGTCTTCCAACGAGCAGTTGTCAATACCACTGGCCCCAGGATCCCCATCTGCCATATGTCATTGCTGCGGGGGAGCTCCTGTAAGTGATAAAAGAAAGGTCACTCACAGTAAATACCTGCCATCTGCTTAGAAACTACAGCAGTCTCGTGGAGATAGGAGCAATTGGAAATATTCCCACAGAGCTGTAAATTGTTACCGAGAACAGGTGATTTATTATTTTACAAGTCATTTAGTTAACTGGCCTCACTGAGACAAGAGGCTTATTACTGTT
>PPHD01009494.1:0-20615 GCA_002909625.1 Bambusicola thoracicus
AGGGGAGATTCAGGCTGGACATTAGGAAATATTACTTCTCAGAAAGGGTAGTCAGGCACTGGAATGCACTGCCCAAGGAGGTGGTGGAGTCACCGAACATGGGGGTGTTCAAGAAACGTTTGGATGTTGTGTTGAGTGATATGATTTAGCTGGGGAGTATTGGTGATGGTTGGACTGGATGATCTTTTAGGTCTTTTCCAACCTTCATAATTCTGTGATTCTGTGATAACATCCACTGCTCTCCCTCAGCCCTTTCATTTTCAGTCCTGCTTGTAATTAATGTGCCACAAAGAGTTGCAAACCAGTTATATCCTGGGGTCTTCTCACCAGTTCAACTCATGTATTCACTGTAATCACCTGTATCAGTCCATCAAGCCTCAACTGATTTTGCTCCCGGTCTTGTCTGATTGCCAGGCCTCCCCTGCTTCACCCCCAGGCCCTGGAGTCCTGCTCCTCACCACCCTGACCCTGGGTCGAGCACAGAAGGGCACAGAACAGTTTTGTTGATCTTTAAACTGCATACGAGCATCACATATTATATTTCATAAGGTGACAATCTATTAGCTTTTGTGTTATTAAGTTTATAAAATTTATGATAATAGAGAAAAGCATGGCAATCAGACACATAGGCATCAGAAAGCAAATAAAATGGATCCCATCTGCAGTAAATGTCTGAAGATTTTCTGAGGTTCAACAGATGACTTTTTAAGCTCTTAGGATTGGCAGTATTGGATACATATGGCTGGTTGGAATTTTTTTTCTTTTTTTTAGTGATATGTTTTCATTGGAAATGTTGATTCATCTGAACCAAAATATTATGTGGGAAAAGATAATTTTTAAGAAGCTTCTTGAACATTTTTAGATGCTTTTGTTAACACTTTCAAGCTCAAACATTTCCTTCTCTGATCCAAAAAACTGTTCGAAATGGAAAAAAAAATGCAGAATATGTAGATGTATAGTCAGACCGACAAGAATTCATTTCATTTGAGGGAAACTATGACTGACTGGCTGACCAAATTATACCCTACAAAAAGTATTTTTTCCAAGGCACTTCATCAGATGGGACAATTTTCCAGGCTTTGCTTAAGAATTACCTCTTCACTCCTTTTTTCTCTTTTCTTTTTTTAAGGCTAAATAAAACCAATTTCCCTCATAAACAGATTTCATCTCTTGCCATACACAACGCCATCTCTCTATCAGTGGTCTGGGCTAGGTTTTGTACTGTGCCTGTAATATGGAGGTGTGGGGAAAATGAAATAAGAAGGACCTAGAATTTCTTAATACTGCAGCCAGAAAGAGAGGATTTCCAGTATTAGATAATACTGAAGTCAACTTCTTACTCCCACTTCCCACCATTTTATAAATATCTTTACAGAAAGATTACAAGCAACTGAAATACTAGCAGATACAAGCAGTAAGGTAAATGAAGATGGCTTCATGCCCTGCAATTGTTAGCTTTTGGAGTACATCTTCATTTCAATAATTCGATTTCTAATTCTATCATTTATTTAGCAGTTCACATTATTTTTGATGAAATCCTGCAAACACAAGGAATAGAAGCAGCCCACTTTGAGTACAGTAGTGAACTAGTTGTGGTGGTATTGATCAAAAAAACTCTGGGAGAAAATCTCCAGTTTTAATATTTCTCTTGTACCGCAATTATACATTTCTATGAGACAATTTGAAGAAATGAAGAGCTGAAGCAAAAAAGAGAAAGATTGAAAATGCTTATATGTATATTACTTAGATACCAAGCCTTTTTAGGGTAGCAAGGGGAGATAATATTGGGGTGATGTTGCCTGACTGGCTTTTAAAAAACACTATAGAGGTAATATTACAGAAGTAAGACATTATCAGTTCTCTGCTCCTATATACGTTTCTTGCCTCTTGACCACTGTTTCTTTGAAAAGCAGCATTACTGGGTGGAAGTTCTGATGTTATTCTTTCTGATCTCTGCTAAAGCTCTATGTGATCTGAGAAGAGAAGCTGTATGTTCCAGTAAAACATAGAATGTAGCACATCATTTTTTGTAATGAACATGCCTATTTGTTCCAATGTGTGTAATCAGAACAGACACAAACACATAAATTTCAAGAGACATATTTTTACAAATACTGCTTAAACAGATAATGTTTCCCATAGCAGAAGTCTATTCACCATTCAGTGAGTAAAAGCTGAAGATATAGGAATAAGCTTTTCCCTAAAGGAAAGGAATCATAGAACTGTTTGAGTTGGAAGGGACCCTTAAAGGTCATCTAGGCCAACCTCCCTGCAATGAACAGGGAGAACTGCAGCTAGATCAGGGTGCTCAGAGCCCTGTCCAGTCTAATCTTGAATGTCTCTAGGGATGGGGCATAGGCCACATCTCCAGGCAACCTGTTCCAGTGCCTCACAAACTTCATTGTAAAATTCTTTTTCCTTATATCCAATCTAAATCTCCCCACTTTTAGTTTGAAACTATTCCCTCTTGTCCTGTCTCAACAGACCCTGCTAAAGAAACTGTCCTCTTTCTTATACCCCACCTTTAAACACTGAAAGTCTTCTCGTCAGTCTCCCTAGAACCTTTTCTTCTCCAGGCTGAACAGCCCCAGCTCTCTCAGCCTGTCTTGGCAGGGAAAGTGTTCCATCCCTTGGATCATTTTTGTGGCCGTCCTCTAGACACACTCCAACAGGTGCATGTATATCCTGTACTGAAGACTACACATCTAACACAGTGTTCCAGGTGAGGTCTCACCAGTGCAGAGTAGGGGCAGGATCACCTCCCTCACTCTGCTGATCACAATTCTTCTGATGCAGTCCAGAATACAACTGGCATTCTAGGATGCTAGGGCACATTGTTGGCTCATGTCCAGCTTTCCATCCACTACTACCCTCAAGTCCTTTTCATGAGGGCTGTACTCCATCCTTACATCCCACCAACTTGTACTGATAGCAGGGTTGCCACGACCCAATTGCAAGACTTCAATTTGCTGAACTTCATGAGGTTCACCTAGGCCCACTGCTCATCTTTCTAGGTCTCCCTGGGTGGCATCCTGTCTCTCAGGCATGTTGACCACACCACACAGCTTGGTGTCATCTACAAACTACTGAGTGTACTCAATACCACTGTCAGTGTCACTGGTGAAGATGTTAAAGAGCACTAGTCCCAAAACTGATCCCTATGGGACACCACTTGTCACTTATCTCCATCCGGACATTGAGCTGTTGACCACCACCTTCTGGGTACAATCTCATGATCAGTTCCATATTCGTTGAACAGCCCACCCATCAAATCCATATCTTTCCAATTGGCAAAGAAGGATGTTATGGGGCACTGCATCAAAGGCCTTTTCTGAAGTCCAGGTAGATAACATTTGTGGTTTTTCCTTTTTCCATTGATGTGCCTACACCATTGTTAAAAGCAACAAGGTTGGTCGGGCAGGACCTGCCCTTGGTGAAGCCATGCTGGTTATCCCATGTCACCTGTCCCTATTCCATATGCCTTGGCATAGCTTAGAGGAGGATCTGCTCCATGATCTTGTCATTCAATAAAGTGGAGCTGACAAGTGTGTAGTTCCCTGGGTCATCCTTTCTATCTTTCTTAGAAATGGATGCTCTATTGCCTTTTGTTTCCAGTCACCAGGGACTTCACTTGACAACCATGACCTTTCAAATATCATCAAGAGTAGCTTGAAGATCACAGTAGTCAATTCTCTCAGGAGTCTGGGATGCATTTCATCAGGATCCATAGACTTACAGATGTTCAGTTTCCTCAGGCAGTCATGAACCCGAACTTGGCTTACAATAGGAGGGGCATTTCTTCCCCAGTTCCCATCTGCTGAACCATCTGCTAGAAGACTGTGTGTAGAGCAGTCACAAGTGAAGACTAAAGCAAAAAAGTTGTTGAATATCTCAGCTTCCTCCTTATCTGTTGTTACCAGCCTGCCTGTGTTGCTTACTGGGGAAGGTACATTGTCCTGGATTTTCCTTTTCTGGCTGATGTACTTACAGAAGCCTTTCTTATTCTTCTTTATGTCCCTTTCCAAATCCTGTTCCAGTCAGGTCTTAGCCTTCCTGACACCATCCCTGCACAGCTTAGCAGCAACCCTATACTCCTCCCAGTTTACCAGTCCCAGCTTCCACCTTCTGAACACTTTTTATTGCTCCCCATTTTGACCAGCAGGTCTCTGTTCAGCCATGCCAGTCTCTTGCCTTCCTTTCCTGGCTTCCTCTATCTGGGGACTGAGAGCACCTGTGCCCTAAGGAAAACATCCTTAAAAATCTGCCGGTTGTTCTCTGCTCCCTTATACTTGAGGACAGATTACCAAGAGGTTTTGAGGACTAACTTTCTGAAGATCCAGAAGTTGGTTTTCTTAAAATTAAGCCTCCTGGTTTTACTCTTTCCTGTCCTGTATCCTTCAGGATTGTGAATTCCATCATTGCATGGCCACTACAGCTCAGGCAGCCTGTAATCCTGATATGACCTTTCTTTGGGGACAGCACTTAATACTTTATTCCTTCCTTGATGTAGAAGAAAAATCTCTCCCTTCTCACCTTTCCATTCTGTACAGCTTGTAGCTGTCACATTAGTGACAGATTCCAGTCATGGGAATCATCCCACCAGGTTTTGTCGATGGCAAATACATCATGGTTTTCCAGTAGCACGATAGCTTCCAACTCCTCCTTGCCATTTCACACAGTGTGTTTTGGTGTAGAGGCACTCCATCTGGGCAGCTTATCTTACCTTCTTGGAGGATAACACTTTAATTTCTTTAAAGTATTTACCTTCAGTCTCCCTATTGCTTTCACCATCACAAGATGCAGCAGGTTGAGGGCTGCCACTAGCACCTTCTCCCTTTAACTTAGCTATGCTATCCCTCAGCTTGCTGTGGGCTGGCTTGCTATTACTCCCTTCCCCTTTTAAACTTAGTTTAAAACCCTGTCAGTGAGCCTACACAGCTTCTGGACCAGAACTCTTCCCCCCATTGACCCAGGTAGACGCCATTGGCAGCCATCAGGCCAGGTGCCAAGTGAACTGCCCAGGGTTGAAATGTTAGCAGCAATATTGGAACCAGATTTTAACTTCTGAACTTTCCTTTTGTTGGGTAAAATGGTGGTAGTTACAAGCCAGCCAAGGACAAAAAGAGAGTGAAAGAATGTTGGAGGTGGTAAAAGTTCAGTTTCCAGAACACTCATCAAACCAGTGTATTTTAATCTACCCACTCTCCCCCGACTGCCAACCTGCCCAACCTTCATTCCTGGAATCATTTACACATGATCATATCGGGATAGTGCAAACTGCCTATGATATCTTCTCTGCCACCCAAGTTGGGGTATTTCCAAGTTACTAGAAGCTGCATTTCTCAGAGATGGATTTCCCAGTGGAGGAGCAAACACATTGGAAGCAGAACCCCAGAGAACTACTGGGATGAATAAAGGTGACAACAAAGTACTATCTTAAATAATTGGACGGGAACAGAGTGAGATATTATGTTGCACTGTCAGCTCATGTCAGTATTCTTAAGTGTAGCGGGAATATCAAGCAGGAGCTTTGGATGTGAGAATAATCTCACAGCTGTGGCCAGACATAACCAGGCTGGTTTTAATGAGGTGGTCTGACACTTTAGCAGAGAAGCCATGGCAAGGTTAAGTTTAGCACACCCCGAATCCAAACATTTGCCTCTGTTTTGGGGCTGTATGTTCTGTTACTGCAGGTATTCAACCATGTTGCCTCAGCTATGTTTCTGCCATTGTCTCAGCTGGGAATTTTAAGGGTAGTTCAAATATGCCTAAACAAAAATTAAACAAACAACATCTAACAAACAAAGTGTCAGTCGGAACTGAGGAAGAAAGATCAGGATTTATTGTTTCTGCTTTTGTTTCTTCCACAGCTGCAAAACCAACTTCCTCCTCTGACTACCTTCTTCAATTTTTTTTTTCTTAAGACTAGGTTTCAGAAAGCAAAGTTTAATGTGTGGAGGAAGGAATGCTGCTCTAGTGTTTTCATAACATGATCCCAGCTCACAGCTGATCCTAGCTGACACCCACCTGCTCCCTCCCATCTAAACACAAATCTTCACACGGCACGAGTCTCCTTCCAGCTTTTTTTTGTATTCCTCTGCTGTCTTCAGTCATAATCCTGCGAAGGTATTGGGGCAAATATGACTTTCAGAATTTATCTTTTATTGTTTCCCACCTATATACTTCAGACATGAATACTTTTTTTCCATTGCATGACTTTGCTTTTCTATTTGTTTTCTACCTACATGGCTTTGCCTTGGGGTTGTATACCACATTTCAAAGGCTGGTTTTCATTCACCAGAACATCTTGTCCTGTCAGGGTCTTTCATCTCTGTAGCAGATTGCCCCATCAAAGTTACTTATTAGCGAAGTTTCAAAGATGTTTAAAAGAAGTGAGGTGTGGCAACATAAATTTCCCACACAGCAAAACATAATAGTGGTGCTTTCCTTTCAGGATTTCGTATTCTAATCTTATTGTGCTACCTGTCAGAGAAGCTGAACAGAAATAATCAGAAAGAATCTTTCTCTACATCAGAGCCAAAAAGTATGCAATAAATTGTTCTTGGTATAAAAACAGCTGTTACAGCTCTAGTGGACTTTCAACATGAGTAAGACAATGTTTGTAAGCAGAGAGAGCACCTTACTGGGCTACTTGATAAAGGCAGTAAAAAAAAACCACTGGGGATACGAGTTGGCTTACATGTTAAGCTCCAGCTGCTGTACCTGAGGAAGGACTGGTAGCCCACATGCACTTTAAGTTCTACGTATATGTCAACCAACTGGACAAATAAGCTTTCTCTGGCTTTATTTCTTTCTTGTATGTGCAAACTACATGTGACCTATCTTCATAACTATCTATACTGGAGGAGGTGGGAAAATGTTAGTAAAAATTCAGCATGTGAGGAGGCAAATTGTGTATACTTACATTGAGAATCCTAGGTAGTTTCTTAGTTTAAAGAATATTTCTGATATCTTACCTTACAGTGTAATTTTTACAAGCTTCCCTGAGTTTCTTGCCTCTAGTTTCAACTATTCTTTTTTCTTTTCTTTCTTTCTGTAATTGCTTTTTACTTTAATTTAGAAATCAAAGGATAACAGATCTACAGTTCCACAGTCTATACCTAAATGGCATTCTCTGTTAACTTTTAATGACAAATTTAATGAGTGCAGAAGTAGTGTGCACTGACTCTTATCTAGAAGGATATGAGACAAAATATATATGCCACGATAAAATACTGTTACATTACTGCCTACTATAGGCATTATAAATAGTTTTGGGGAAACATCATCTTAAGTTTTTGAAAAAGAAGTTAATAATAAAGTAAAAGCAGGGAGTCCAGGAAAATATAAAGCAGGGACACCCAAAGCAGGGTGCCCAGCTCCATGTCCAGGCTACTGCTGGAACCCTCCCAGGAGGAGTGTCCACAGCCTCTGTGCAACCTGTGTCAGTGCTCAGCCATCTGCAGTTCACAGAAGTGCTTCTTGCCGGTCAGACAGAACCCTTTGTGTTCCAGTTTGTGCCCATTGCCTTGTGTCCAGAAGAAAAGAGCTTGGCTTTGCCCTCTTTGCACACTCCCTTCAGTCACTGATGAGATTCCACTGAGACTTCTCCAGACTAAACAGACCCAGCTCTCTCAGCCTCTGTTCACAGGAATTTCCCAAAGGATGTTGCAGAGGTGTTGCACATAAGGTTTCAACACACAAGCAAATTAGTCGTGATTAATTACTTTATTGTAATGCTTCATTTTGCATGAAAAATATTAAGTATCTGGAGGCAGTTTAACCCTTAATTTAAAAAGCTGCCAAGAAGTTGAAGAACACACCCACACATCTGCCTTGCATTGGGGTTCACAGTGTATTTTTTCATGCAGGTACTCGTTCATGAGTCCAAACCCTGAGAGCTGGGAAGAGGATAGTGAATTTCTCTATCTTCTGGACTGCATCATCGGAAACAGGGTTGGGTGAGAAGATGTAATAGCATGTTCAAACACCTTCCTACAGTTGTCCCTGTAGACTTTAATCTGAATGCTGCTCAAATAAAATGAGCCTCCATATAATTTTTTTATCATTATTACTGCTCAGAGTAAAGCCATCTCTGAGAGCAAAGGTGATATTAGGAAGATGAGGTCTGATATCCAGTTTACAACCTCCTCTTGCCACCAGCAACTTCCAATAACAATTTATGTAAAAGCTGTCCCTGTTACGGCAGTCATTGTTCAGGGGATAGCCTACAACTTGATATCTAGTGATATCTTGTGAGCTTTGAAAGTGAAAAAAAAACCAGAAGTAACTACTACTTCCTACTGAAACTATAGAGAAGATTCTCTCTGTCTGTAGATTTTGTTTTCTGCTCAAACATTGTGGATCTGTCTGTAACTCAGACGTTACTATTTATTAGCACAGTGTGTTCCTCTGCTTCAGCTACTGTGGCAGAGGTATACGGCATTGACTTGATGCCTTAGCAAACAAAAGAGTAAAAGAATAATCAGATGGTTGATAGAAAGACTGCCAGTTAGAGTAGACTCTGACCTTTAAAATACTTTACAAATATCAGTTCATTTAAGGTTACCTTTTTCATGAAAATTGTGATGAATCTCCAGTTCCAGCCTTTCTTTGTTGACAACATGAATCTCATTAGTCATAGTTTTCCATGTAACTGAAATTATGAGAAACCTGTAATGATACAACAGAACACTGTTTAATCTTAAGGTTATTCAGCAACATATTCCTCAGAATTCAATAGTCTAAAAGGATCACTTTCACTGTGGCTGCCATTTCTCTACATTAAAACTACTGCCCCAGCTTGGCCCCATTAAATACAAAAATAAGCTCATGGAGAACTGCAGCTGCAAGGGCTTTCTTTTAACAGTGCCTGTCCCTTTTAAGCTGCAGATATGATCCAGGTTGCCCCTAATCAGTGCTGAATCCTGATCTTGCTACAGAGTTATTGCTGGTCTTAGATGTCCCTGGCCTGAAATACTACCAGACAGGATTTGGGGTCTTCTCTCTAAATTAATTAATAGCATTTGGATATAGGCCCAACAAAAGAAATTTCCATGGTAAAATATCAACTTAGTCAAGGCTTCTGTGCTCCTGGTGGAGTCAGTCAAGAAACTTTAACTTAAATATCTCTGTGCTATGAAATGCTGAGAAAAACACCAATTCATTTGAACAGAAGCACAAAAACTCCAGTAAAAATATTATTGAAAGGGTTTCTCAATCTCACCGGTCTCACAGAAACATTCACTGAGCCAAAGAGAAACAAGAAACTTTCCTTAGAACGCTTCAGATAACAACATGGCTGTCCAGAACAAGATCAAGAGCAAGACACACTGAAAGACAAGTATCTTGGTGACTATTGTGGCTAGAAGGGTTCCCAACAGGATCACAAAGCAGTCTCTAGCAAGGAGGTGGTAAGACCAGAGCAAGAAATACAGTATCAAGGCAGAGAGGGGACTGGGTCATACATCACTAATATGAAAGCTGAAGCAACAGCAGTATCATGGCTAAAGTGGGGGTGATGAAAGGAGTAACTGAGATGGAGCAGAAATCAGGTGCTGGAGTTCGTGGGGCTTGCCTACATCTAAGGATGCCCTGAGCAGGAAAAGAAATCCCATCGCACACTCTGTATTTGTAACAAATCCCTGCACCAGCCTGCAGCTGGTTACGCAGCACCTCGATAACAGGCTGTGGGCAGGTACAGGGTTGACACCGTTGGCAAACCTAAGTAAAGACTTCAAGCAATCAGAGGACTGGTAACAAACCACACCATAATCTTTCAGAGGTTTATTTTTTCCCTCTCCACTTTCCCAAAACCATTCATGGAGGAGACCTGGGCTCCTCCGAATAGTAGGTAAAACGTGTGCTGTGAAGAACCCGGGTTTCCAAGGAAGCATGTAACCACAGGATCAGAGGGAGGGCTAAACAGCCAGATTTCCATGGAAATACTGTTATCTAATTAGAAAGAAATCTGTAAAACTAGAAGTAAATTATTATATGCTGATCCAGAACCACAAAGTATTTTGGAAATATATTCAATTATTTTTATGAAATTCTGTATCACAGAGACCCTTGCTATATTGAACTATTAGTGAATTCTTCTTTTAACACTGCTGTTTACAGTCCCTGTTGTTCAGAGTTAGATAGATACAAAACTAAAGAAAACAGAAATATTTTATAGAATCATGTACATTAGAAAAACCATAGGTGGTGTCTCAGGCATTGTGAGGTTCTGATATATTTAGCTGAGAATAAAGGGATGAGATACATCATTCACTGAAGAAATACTGGAGCTTACTGACTTCCAGATCACAGCTAAAATTTTAGATGTCAGTAACTTTATTAGCATCTAAAACACAATTTTAAAGTGAGTGGCAGGAAGGAAGGTCAGAGTTGTTCTGTCTACTGAGCAGAAGGCTAAACGTCGTGTTAAAATACTCTGACATATACAGAAATGTACAGACTTTCCAGAGCTTTAACTGAGTGCAAGTGGACAGACATATAGACGTATGCAGATTTTATGCACCATTGCATTGTTCAAATTATTTAAAATAGTTATGCCAACTTATCGTTTTTGTTGTTGAGGCACAATTCCTCAAGGATTGGTATTTATCATTTGGTAACTGAAAAGTTTGTATTTCAGAAGTTCACATAATCCTTTATATACTCATCTGGCTATCTAGACAGTTTCTAAAGCTTCTAGGAAAGTATTTATTGTCCCCATCTCTTTGTACAATCACCATCCAACCCTCTCTAAGATGTGGCCTGTGAGAAAGGTTATTCTGTCTTTATCAGCTCCTCCTACTTCATACAGGAGACCCGCTGCATGACACATTAGCATTTCAGAAGATGATCATTACAATTTTCCAAAATCATTAGTCTGCATTTTGGTAGTATAAGACATAAGTAATAGGCTGTATACATAAACAGGAAGGCATCTTAGCTGTAATTCTTATTACTTATTGTTTTACTGTGGTTTGTTATTTTCTCTTTCCTTTACTTTCTCTTCTCCATCAAGTTTTCTTCCTAGTGTTGGCAGATTGACAGAGCTCTTTCTATTTTTTTCTAGCAAATGATGATGTCTTCATAAGCACTACATTCATCATTTCGTTAACAATAATAGTTGTTTTTTTTTAGGAAATAAAGTTTGAAACAGGATTGCTGCACAGCATGGAGATACTTGAGTTAGCTCTGAATGATTTGTAAATAGGATGAGAAGGTGGAAGAACTTTCTGCCTGAATAATACTGCTTCCAGTACATGGCATTGCACATGACCTTAACATTTGATTTACTTTTAGATTCAGGCATTCTTTCCATCTCTGACAAGTCTTTGTAGACAGTACTTGAACACCTGATGGACGGAATAGTTTTCTTACTAGAGGCTCATATGATGTCATGTTTTGGATTTTTGATGAAAATAGTGACAACACGGATGTGATAGCTGTTGTTGAGCAGTGTTGTACAGAGCCAAGGAATTTTCAGCTATCATTAAAGCAATATTTCAGACGCTTGTGAGGCCAAGCCTGAAGCCTCCACTGTGGGAGAAAAACACCAGAAAATAAAAAATCTTTTAATAGCTTGAAGGTCAACAAATCTCATGAAACCCATGTAAGAAAAAATAATAATAATAAACAGAAACAACACTTTCCCCAGGAGTTATAGATATGGACCTGTGTTTTAAAAAATTTACTCCAACGTGACTCCCAGTTTCTGAGTCTTGAGCTGGGTAGGCCCTGACAGTGACCAACCTTCAAAAAGCACTACAGCACACATTTACAATTACTCCGTAAGGCTCAAAGTCACCTTTCATTCCAAGAACAATGGCCTCAAAAATCAATCCTTTGTATCTTGTCTCCTCCAGCACCTGGCACTACAACCCAACATGTTCATTTGGTGCACGTGCCATTAAATTTATGTACAAAAATAATACTGAAAATAGCTTTTTCCTTCTATGGAAGAGAGAGAATGAGAACACCTTTGGAAGAATGGAGAATACCAGTGTGTATAAAGTCCCACTGCAAGAACTGCCCATCTACCTTAGAAGCCCAGCATCTGAAAAAGACTGTGTGCTGCCCTGGCATGGCAGATTCTGTATTGCTGGAACAAAATCACAAAGTTGAACCATTCATTTTTCTAGTTCAAAAATTTTTGAGAAATCTCATTAAAGCAACACGGTAAGCACAGTGAGAGTGTTTCATCTCCGCCTGTTCTGCAGGGGAGCACATACCACCCATCTACATACTACTGCCACTTATTCATTTTTTCCCCTAAGACACTACAGAGATCATACCCTTGCATAAACTGAGGTAACCGATATAATAACACATTATCTAAGCAGCTGTGGATTCAGCTGCATATTTTGTAATGTTGATGCAGTTGATTTCTAGAATACATGGAATATTATTCAGAATTAGTAAAATGGACTACTTCATCAGCTGCTTTGTGGCAATACCCGTTACAGCAACAAAATGACTGCAAGAAAGAATAAAATAATAGTTGGGAACCAAAAAGCAGGAGATAAAAAGATGAGCTGCAGAAGTTCATCACAAACTGACCATTGTCCTTTTTCCTCCTGATATACATACGGACCCAAGGAACAATGTATTTCACCACAGCATTTTCAGTTATGATCTCAGCAGAATACTAAATTAAGATAATGCCCTGAGTTACTTCTTGGAAAGGCTTCTGCAGAGATAATGTGAGAGACAAATTGCTGCAAATACTTCTCTGGCTTTAGAAAGTGTAAATACCATTAGCAACAGCACTGTGGATTTTAAGCTTTAATTTCTAAATCCAATTCGCCTATTTTTGTGTCACATCTCATCACACAAACTTACAAACTTACAGATGCTAAAGAAGTCTGATTTTTTCTGTTGTTGTTGTTCTTATTCACCTGGAGGATATTATATTCTTTTTCCATCCCACCCCACATTTACTCTATCCCTGCATTTTGATATTCACCAAGATATCCTTTTAATTTAAATACTAATTCTTTTTCTTGTCTTTCTTACAAAGATTTTAAAAATATTCACGTACTGTTTGTGTCAATATCTGTCTTATGCTTGTTATTTATTTTGTTTCATAAAGGATAGTCAAAGGCTTCCGACAGATTGAAGGAACAGAAAATCCAAGAAAACAGTGGTTTATATGCAAGTGCTCTGAACTGATCACTACAAAAGCCTTCATACTTCTTTGACATACCTTTTCATTTTCAAAGGTAAAAAAGCACCTACAACAGTCAGGGAACATGCAGGGACACACAGAGTTGTAATTTTCTTACTGATTCCCCTGCAAAAGTTACCTACCAGTTTCCTACTCAGACTACAAGCTTTCCACCAAACTTTGTTAAAAATATTCTTACTTTCTTCTCTTTTCTCCTGTTATTCTAAGTAACACATAACTATTAGACACTGTCAGTCAGAACCAGTGCTTTCATTTTGTTTTTGCTCTTCAAATTGATACTACTGGTTTACAGCTTTGAAACACACACTCCAAATGTGTGACTGTAAATATCAAGCTATTCAAATACATCTGCAGCTAGAAAAAATGAATTCTCAGCAAACAACAATGTTGTTACCCCTTTTATCAGCACACTACTTTGCAAAAGGTTCTGACACTGAAGCCTAGGGAAGCTGTTGCCCTTCAACAGCTGATGTTTATCCAAATCAAGTACTTACAAGCACCTTCCCAATATTCCAGCAGCATTTATGGATCAGTAAATCCATACATCTTTAAAAAGTTAGATTTCTTTGCTTTTCCACAGTGTGTTATGGATAAATTACTCAAAATAACAGATAAAATCCAGAAAAAATTCTCTTCAAGCATGACGGAATTTTTTCAACAACATCTCTAATCTCATTTTATATTTCTTATTTTACTACTGCCAGCCTTTGACTCAGGATCTTGTTAGCAGTAAAAACAATCTGTCAGTACTATTTTTGGCTTGTGTTTGAAATAAATTATTGCTAAGTTTATTTAATGCAATCTTCCTGATCTACCACTGCAGCAGCAGTCTCCTGAGCTGTCTGCTGAGCATGCACACCTGGAACTCCACACATTGCTATGGTTATGACCTTGTCACATGAAAAGTCAGCTTTACTCTTTCAGTATTTCAGTAGAGCATAATTCAGGTAATCTGTTTACAGGTTATGCCTTACTAGTTAGTTTGGACTGCAAACAGCCAGCATCCACATGCCAGCCCTGGACCATGTGGATGTGGCACTGCAATCTGTAGGGTTATGTAGGGAATTACAGCTGACTTTTCCCTACCATTTATATCTGGTTTTCCTGTGCTAATGATATCCATAGACTACCTGTTTTGTGATGGACAAAAATAACTCTGATTTCCATCTTGTCACAAAATAGACAGTAGCATTCCCTGGGTCTGTGTGAATTCCCAAGCAGTCGCTGTCACTTTCTGCAGCTTGGCTCTTGAGCAAAATGTAATTCTCTCAGTTTACTGCATTCCATTTGGAAATGCATTCAGAAGCAGAAGTCACACTTTGAAAAGTTAACAGAAGAAATAGGAAAAGAAAGAGGATTGCTCTGTCTATAAACCTTTACAATTCAGCAGTCTGACTTGTAATTCTGGGGAAGATACTCTGCTGTGCCCCGAGTGGTAAGGTAAGATCTCTGCTTAGTCACAGCTGAAACCATGGAGTTGACTATCATGTTATCGTTCTCATTTCTTTTGAAGTCTGACACTGTGAAATCCTAAAAACAATGGAAATAGGTTTCACAGAAATCTCTTGACTAAACTTTTACATACTAGGAAACTAAACTAGGAAGATATCGGTATCTTCTTTCCAAGTTATGCTAAATTAAGTGGATTTGGGGGGGTTGGGGAGGGCTGAGATACATAAAAGTGTCAGAAAACAGATATGCATTAAGCAATTGAGTTAGAGAGCATGAATAAATAAGGGGTAAAACTAATTAATAGCCTATAAGTAATGAAATAACTTTTGAATTCATGAAAAAAAAAGGTAGAGGAAAAATGCATTAATTAAAAATGCTGAGGAGTAGAAATGCAGAGACTCCACACTGTCATCCTCCTGGAATTGAGTGTCATTAGTGATGCAACAGAAACCCCAGGCAGCTCCATGAATGCAGGTCAGCATATATTAGAATGCTACCATATATATCAAGCTAAATTTCTAAATGACATGCTGCAGTACTGGCTGCACTTTATTCAGAGCTTAAAAACAGAGGATCACAAAAATATCCTTCAAAGCAAATAACTGAATTAAACTAAATGCCACGCATCTTGATTGACTAAACTGAATGGCCATTTCTTTTTCAGCAGTCTCTTTGTATGTAACTCATTCTCAGATAGAAGGAAATACCTTCTTCTAATAGAGAAAGAATGTTTCATTGACCTCACTGTGCTTTGGAACAGGCTAAATAAAAACAATGATTCCCTGAAGGCAAATCTGTTTTCTTTCTCTGGTCTGGAAAGAGCAGTAGCTGGGAAGTTCAATATCCTATATGCACCATGGGACTCTAGAGGAAAGCAATGGTGATAAGATTTTACAGTGAGATGTGGAAAAAATAACTTTGAAATTGGCACTCCAGAAATGAAAGCTAAAGCTTATCCCTAGGAAAATGAGCAAAAAATTTTGATGGTATTCAAAGAAGCAGCAGCATTACATTCTTGCTTTATTTCAATTTCTTGTCATGACTCTACCACTGTCTCTACAGTAGCAATCAGTTCTGCTCTTGTTTTGTTGATGTCTCTGAAAGAAATCTCAATTATAAGTGCCTTGCTGGATGAATTTCATCCATAGTAATAAAGTTTTACTCAGCAACAGAAGAAAACTATGCAGTAAGAAGAAAAAGAATTCTTAGAACATAAAATAGTGATCTTACAAGCTACTGTATTCCTTCCTTTCAGTGCTTCACTGCCTTTATTTCTCTATACCTCCAAAAAGAAAGCCTACAAGAAAAACAGGCAGGAACACCTGACATCCCAGAGAGGCCTTCTGCATTCGATCTTATGCACGGGCTGTTAGGACAAGGCTCCCAGATGGGTCAGTTTCAGTGTCTGTCCCACATCACCATAAACATCTTTGTGACTGCTTGGGAACAGAACCGTGGATGTTGCTGATCTCTCTATTTAGCTGAAACTAGCAAATAAAACAGGCTCTCAAGGTCTTTTAGTTTCTTCATTATTAAGGTTGAGAATTTGGATTGTACTGGATATATTCCTTATGGCAGAAAACCAACCAAATCAGATTTCAGGAGGAGAAATCACACTGCACAACTCTGACAGTTTGGGACTGAGTAGGTTAGGATTTGTTGCTAGCATATGGCTTAATTAAATAAAGCCCTGTCTTAAAAGGTTACTCCATGTGCAGCTGTTAATATGTAAGCATTCAGTACTAAATGTAGATAAAAGCTGCAAGGCAATTTATTCATTTAAACATCAAAATATAGGCACTGAAAGAAAAAAACTGGAATTAATCTTTTGATTTTGTTCTTTCATTTGAAGGCAGCTGCCTGGGCAGCAGATCTAGGGGCTGGAAAGCCCACAGTGAAGTCCACACACTCAGACCGACACTCAAGAGCAGATGGAATCAGAGCATGAGAAGCTATTTCTACACAACAAGAAAAATCTGAGTCTGCCAAAGATAACTGCTGTTGCTGTATTACTGCCAGCAGTGCATATGTTTCTTATGGGCAACTGAATGCTTTCCATTCAGTGCGTAAGAATCCTGTTCTCTCGAACTATATTAACTGGGAACACTCTAGAGTTTTCTGAATCCAGAGCCATAGAGAAACCTCTCATAAAGCATTATTCCCTAATCCATAAAATGTCTGAAGTATTTTAAACATGTATCTATGGCCTACTGCTCCCAGTATCCCAGTGAGGAGATTCACTTAAAATTCGCAGAAAACAACCAAATAAAAGTCGTCCCAAATATGTCTAGGTTGCATCTTAAGCAGGCTTTTTGGCAAGTCCAGACAATCCAGATGAGGTGTACTGTGGGAACACTTTGGCCTACGTGCCCAGACTCTCTCCTTAGAAACAGAGCATACATTTGCGTGTGTGTATGAGCGGAAAATGGCACAGGCAGATTTTGTCCTACAGGGAGTCAACGTGCTTAGGGCAAGTATCCAGGTCTGGAAACTGGGAATGTTTCCCAGATCCTAAAGTACAGACATAGCCACAGAGAGCCAGCGGCTGGCTCCTCAGTCCTCTGGTTTTCATGCTCCAGTTGTGCAAGATGGTCAGCAAACAGGTCTAAAAGGATTGGCCATCATTTGATTTTTTCAGAAGATCTGTGAAAAATGTGGATGTTGACACTAAAGGCTTCAGTTCCCAGCTCTCAAATTCTCATGGAACTGTCTATTGAAAGAAATGAGGTAAATAAAGTGTGAGACTGAGGCAGAAGAGAAAATCTCCAGCAGTAAGGTTTAGTGCTTGAGAGTACGGTTTTCTGAGGAAATTCTGCATTACAGCTCTTGAACAAGATCCTGTGAGCAGAACAGTGTAGTCTCCCAGCTGCTCTTTCTGTAGGCTGAGGGAAGAGAACATTCAAAAACAAAAACACATCCAAATAGGGCACCAGTACTGTGGAAAATCCACATCTTTGTTGGAAACATATAGCCAGCCACAGTGCTTGCTGTGTGCTTCCTCCTGCCCAAAGGGTTTGTGAACCACATGGCTTACGAAAAGAATTCCAATTCTTGTAAATCATTATTTCTGAGTTTCATAGGATTCCTGAGTGCTGTACACAACAAATATTGCACCAGATCAAAAATCAAACGTAGCAGCTTCTGATCAAATATCTAACAAAAGCGTAGAAGTAATACTTAAAAATAATGACTACCATATCTCACTGAAACACTGGAAATGATACTTTTTTGGAGACTTTTCCACACAGAACACTGGGTTACTCAGCTTATTCTCTGGATCAAAAAGCAAAATAGGTAAAATTGATATTGCTCTACAACACAATACCCTCCCATTTTCTCAACAGCGTGTAATGTACATATCTTAAAAAATAACTAGGTCAGACCAATTACAGTCAGAGTGATAGCATTCTAATCCCCCCACTATGTTGCACTTTTCTCTCTGTACTTCTGACAATCCAAAGATGCTTAATGTAGGTGATAGAAATAGAAACCTTCTGTGTTGATCCCCTTCGGGCTACTAGTAACTTCATCTTCTTTGGTGTCAGTTGCCCAGGGAACCAACAAATTGAGTCAGCGATAAACAGGGTAATCAATTTTAGTTATTCTCATCTGCCTTGCTGTACCAAGCCAAAATGTCCTTTCATCTCAGCACTGGTTTGGTATCTTATTGCTCTCCTCATGCTTTTTCAATTAATACAGCTCATAAAAAACAGTAATCCAGCTGCATCACCACAGCTTGACAGTTAGATAGAATGAAAACTTGCCATGTTCACAAATGCCAGTTCCACAAATTCACAACTTTGAATACTTGATTGTTAAGAAATGCTTCACCCTTGAAAGACAGATGGGCTGTGTGGACTTTTGTACTTATATGCCGGGGCCAATCAGACCTTCATTTTTGACCCAAAGCCAGCTAACCCTCAACTGAGCAACACACTGACTCAAACCAGAAGAAACCAAATTATGGACTCAGGTGAGCTGTGGCTGAAATTATCAGCAAAGCAAGTCTGAGATTAGAGAAGGGTAGATGAGGTGTTAAGTCCAGAAAAGTAATTCCAAAGCAAGATTTTAGTCTAAGAACTCTTCCTATTTTTCACATGCTTGTATAGCAGTGCAGATAACATTTGGAGTCCTTAAAAGAAGCAAAGAGAGATTATGACAGTCACTGGAGAACACTGTGAGGAAGAAATAAAACCAACGCTGCTCTGTTGCTGTGTAGTGGGAGTGGATCAGAAGTGTTCTTAGAGAGGCACCCAGCCAACAGCCTTTCACCTGACTACTCCTGATCAAAGTGTGCTGAATCCCACGGGAGTTTTTATCATTAGCTTCAATAAATTTTGCATTAGGTGCCACTGTTCAAATCTGTGCTAGAATATACTGGCAATTAAGATTATATTTAGAAGTAAGAATGGAAAAATAACAACAGTACAAAAATTACAAGATGTATATAGGAAAAAAACAATACATAGCATACGGTTCAACACGAATCACTGCTAACTTTTTAAAGTATAAAAAATAATAAATAAATAAAAAGCCTTAATTTAACTTACATGAGAAAATGGATGAGAAAATTTAAGTAAAATTACTAAGGACTGATAATAAAACAAGAAATTATCAGTACTGCAGAGAAGCTGTCTTTTTTTAAGCATAAAATCTCATTACTCTGGATTTCTACCACCCTTCCATCCCAACTATGAATTAATATCCTGTAAAATTACAGGAAATATATCTGTCCAGTAAATTAAAAAAAAACATACTGGAATCGCTTTCAGGTAGGATATATAAATGAATTTGAAGTCTAGTTAATCTCTATTGGCTTGAAAGAGCCATTTATGTATTTTTTATTTATAGCAAACAGATTCATTATGCTGTATTAAAAGGTGAAATGCTCCAGTGAAAGAATTCTTCTCTGAGAAGGCTTAGCAGTTTTGCAGTCAAACTTTGTGAGCTCCTGGGTGTTCTCAAGTAAGAGTGCCTCAGAAGGCAGTGAGTCTCCACAGCTCTGCAGTGGGGTCATACTAGACAACACTAATGTTTTTTACAGATGAGTCATATTTATATCGAGATCCCAACTGGGCCAGAAGATGTGCTCACCATCAAACATGCTGGAGAGAGAGATTCTTTCCTATGCTATTTTGGTTGGAGCAGATCACCCACAGAAGAAGAAACTAATGGCAAAATTCCAAGTCAAGAACAGCAGAGTTTTATCTTCCAGATGTAAAGAGGAAAAAACATTGATGTGCACAACAGCTGGTTCTCCCACATCTTCTGTGTGGAGCTCTGCTCCAATTTGTGCTTCTCCTACTGGCAGCACAAGCACGTGGTAAAGCGCCGTTTCTTGATTTTGCTCCCTGAAAGCATGTCTTCTACTCTGTCATCATGGCAAGCTCTTTATTTTACTTGAATTCACTTGACAGGCAGCCATGCAGATTCCTCTCTAATTTTCCTTAATAACTGATAATGAACTGCACTATTAGAAACCTGTTCCCAAAATTTTGAAATGCTTTGTTCTACTTATTTTCAAACAGGAACCTGGAGCTAACATTTTGCTTATTGCAAATAAAGCTCACTTCTTTGCTAAAATATGTTTATCTACAATTTCTAACCTTTCCACTACATATGATCCCACCACCTGAACTACCTTGAATGCTCCCACTCCTCCTCACCTGCTGGTGTTGTCAGTCTGGAAGGGCTGTTCAGAAACTGCTGCCAATGAGGAAGATTGGCTTGGTTGTTTAATTCATTACAGCTAGATTTAAAAGCAGTGCTGAGTAGATAGCTAGGTTGTGTGCATCCATACCTCCCCAGAGTGTTTGACTTCTGAATCAGACTTAATAATAAAGGCTGCATGGATTCCTTTTTGTACATACAATTAGTACCTAGAAATATGTTGAGTAATTAAGGAAAGAGCAGGAGTCCAAAGCTATCTTGTCAGATCTGTGCCTGTAAATGCTGATACTCACTAATTCTGTCTTAAAAA
>PPHD01009495.1:0-20614 GCA_002909625.1 Bambusicola thoracicus
GTAATAATTCTCATTAGTTTGAGTAGTTCAACACTGAGCACAGCTCCTGTTCTCCCTCTACTCTGATTGCTTGCTTTCCTCCCTGAAAGCTCACATAGCTGGGTTTGAGATCCCTGCTGACAGAGGGGGGAGCACTATTCACTGTTTCTGATTCAAAAGATGTGGAGAAAGAGGCGAGTGTGAACGTTGGTTTTGGTTACCTTTAATACATGGCAATTCTAAGATGAACGTGCTGTAATAGTGACAACAGCTGGAAGCGGTTTGGAACTGCAGCTGGTTAAGAGTTCTGAGTATTGCACACAACTTCTGCTCTTCATATTTTCATAATTTGTTTAAAATCTTACTGTAGTTAAGATCATGTCTGGTACTGAATAGTTACTTCAGAATGCAGCATCTGTTGGAAACGAGAAATTTAACTAAAACAAAAGTGACAAAGCTTCGTGCTGCTCGCTTGCCTGAGTTTTGCCCCCTTTTGAACTGGAAGCACTTGAGATTACCGTGCCTGCAAAGGCCCGGTGTGGTGTGGTTGGAACCAATGAGTGCTATCGCAGTGGGAATGGCACTGGTTTTTATTGAGTCGTCTTTTGCAGTGTCAAGTTAACTAAATGTATTGGGCACCATTAATTCAATGACATGCTAACGAGCCATTGCAAATATCTTTTTACATAGGTTTTGCTCCAAAATGGACAGCAGCCTCTACTGGTTTGATTCCAACTTATTAAATGCTTTTACTTCTTTCATCCACTTTCTTTGGTGTAGGGAAAGGCTTCCTTGGGCTTTATTATCACCGAGGTGACTATGTCCTTCCTTAATAAGGAAATAAGCTGTAGTATAACACGGTATATTCACACCTTTCTGCTCCTAAAAACAAGCCTCATGTTTCTATGCTTATTACTTCCAGCATGTTTGCTTTTTTCTTTTGTTCCTTAGTCTCAGCATTTGCATACTTTAATATTTCATCTCTTTGTTTAGCCAAGTTGACAGCCCAGAATGCTTAAGGAAATCAGGATGGTGCAGCAAACAATCACGTAGTGTGTGAAAACAGGCACCTTTGCCTTAGGATATTTCTGCTTTTGTCTCTGTAAGCTTTGGTCTCTGTCTCTGGGTAAGAAAATTAAAGAGGTATACACAGAATTAAAGAGGTGTACACAGTTCTCAGGCCATCAGCTGGGGGGCTGCAGAAATGCAACAGTACATCAAAGCTGAGGCATGCAGAGTGGATGGGGAGGCAGCTTTATGGGCTGAGAAAGCTTAACTCCAGAGTCGGGACTAAGGACAAAGAATAGCTGCCAGCAGAGTGATTGCTTGTGAAAAGAGCCTTTTAGAAGCTGTGTGACAGTCCTCAGGGAGTGAACTGGATATTCCTTATCTTTGCTTTCAAAGACATTTTTGATTGCAATTAGATCATTGCCAGTTTTGCAAGCTCTGAACTTCTTGACATACCTTGCTGTGGTCGTGGGCTGTCTCAGAAGATGAGCATTTTAGCTCTGGTTTCTGGTATGTCTTCATGACTTACGGAGTGTCTGTAATAAGCCCATTCTTTCCCCTTCCCTTCTGAAATTTCCTGCTTCCCTTTCTCCCAACATACTCAAATGTTTTAGGTCTGTGTGGGAAATCAATGGTTTTTTTAAAATGCCAGATATTTTGGCCAGTACTCTGCCTACTTTAAGCCTGAAGTTATCAAATGTATTGGTTTAAATGCTTCTGTTACAATAAGTGTTTCAGGAACCTCTTTTTATGTTGACCTTTTCCTAGGAAGGAGTATTTCTTTCCTTCTGAATTAGTGTCACCATTGTCTTTGCAAGTGATCAATCTCTGGTGCTTATTGAAATAATGATTCTTTTTTTCAATTAACCAAATAATGAACAGAGTGTTCGTTGGTCTTTTTTAGCTGTAAGATGTTGGCAGTGGTTGCTCTGACAGACGTCACACTGAAGATGCAGTGTGACTGTATTTTCTGCAGTTGTAATTTCTAGCAGTCATTCTTCATGCCCCCCGCTTTTGCTGTTTGCTCCCCTTCATCTCCCCTCCCAGAAATACAATTCAGTACTTCAGGCTTGGATGGCTTATTCTCTCTCTAGCCTTCCCTGAGGCCCTGTGACCATGTCTGCTTTCAGCTGTGGCTGGGCTGCTCCTGCAAGTTCCACGTTATTCAGAATAGACCAAGACCTCCTTAAGCTGGCCAGGCCATGGGAGGTAATGCCTGCAGTGTGATACAGAGACCCGAATCACTGGGACACTGTGTATGGAGTTCTCCATCCAGCTCAGCCTGCTGGGCATGGTGCTCTGCATCACAGCTCCGGGCTGCCAGCCTGCTCTGCAAGGAACTGCCTGCAGCTGCAGGGACAGCAGCACTGCCCCGACTTGCTGAAGTTCAGGGAACAGGATTTAGCCTTGATCCTTTTGTCTAATTAGCCTCTGTCTTTCTTGCTCTATTATGTACAGTGAGAGATGAGCTAATGAGTGCGAGTGCAACATATTCCATAAGCTTCCTCCCCTGCTAAGACAGTCTGTGCTTGAGCTAACTGGCTTGATCGTAAATGGATTAGGATGTGGTTACCTGAGCAGTTGAGTGGCAGAGTGGGAGGCAGACTGCATAGCTGGACACTTGCAGGTGGTTGGGAGGATGACATCTTCAGACAGAACGGGTGTATAAATGCAGCTTGAACATGTTCTCACATCCCTACTGTGACAAGTGATGTCTCGGCCTTGTGCTGATCTTGCTATGCTTGGGTACCCGGAACAGATGAGCAGTAAAGCAGTGTGCTGAGCTGCATTTTAACTTCTGGAATTATAACTTTGCAAACCATTGTTTCCCTCTTCCTGTAGCTATAAAGGAGCAGATGCAGGAGGCGGTCATACAGTTACAGTGGCACTAATTGAGAAGGGTAAAGGGTTGCAGTGGTCTAATCCAGCAATCTTTGAATCCCGGTTGTGTAGACTTTAAAAAAAAGCATTCTGTCACTTAATTGTAGCTTATCTCGAATACTGTTCTGTTTCATATGAAATTGGTTCCTTATATTACCTTTCAAAGCAGACCTGTTTCCTGCACACACCTACTGGCGTTTGTTTCCCTTCATTGCAGAGAGCTGCAGTGCTGGTGGTGACTTGCAGCAAGCCCGCTGTAGGATGACAGTATTTTTTTCTGTGTAGTTGATAGGGAACGTTTTATTTGTTTTTTATTTTAAAGGCTTGGCTGAAAACTTTACTACTCAGTTGGAAAGCTGAGGCCAAACAGCACTTCAACATTTACTTGACAGTTGAAAAACACCTGTAGCACTTCTCTACCCAGATGCCCACAGTAAAGCCCTTTCCTGTTCATGCAAGCACTTACAAAACAAGAGCAACCTTTGGGATACACAAGGCTAACTGAGATGGTTCGATATCTCTTTTCCTGACACACAGAGTATGGGCTTAGTTTAATGAAGCATAATTGGGCCATGCAAGTTGCTGGCTGTTTTGCACTGATACAATGTGACAGAGCAGTGAGCCTGTCTCTGGCGCTGGACATGCGCTTTGTCAGCCTCGTTTGGATAAGCACATGTCGTGAACGAATCTCACTGCTGGGAGACTGGAAGAGAAGATTTATGTGAGGATCTCTATTTACAGTTGTGGCTAAGCATGGGTACCAGTCTTAACATCTTTGAGGTTAGACTTTCTGCTCCAACAAATAGTTTTTCTACAGCTTTATGCTAAGCATTAATGGCTTGATGTATAAAGCCTGAATTGAGCATCTTTGCATGTTTTATGCCTACCAGCGACATCTTTTACATGGGTTAAGATGCATCAGGTTCATCAGTGGCAATGGTGCTGGGGTGATGAGCTCGTCAGAAGCACAGGTGGAAGGGAGTTATATGGGAACATATTTAGGACTTCTGTACTGAATCGCAGAGATTCTAAAAATATTAATTACCTTATTAGATCTCAATTATTTGGGACGCGTGAAGATCTATATATATGGTGACACATTCCCAAAGGCAGGAGCTGCTTGTGTGGAACGTGGCTGGCTCTGCCAGGTGAGCAGTGAGACTGCTGTGCAAAGCCTGAGCTGAGAGCAAAACAACTGCTCAGCTGTCCTTGGGGAGCTGGGGCACTGGCACACAAAGGAGTGAAGTGAAAGAGAAGGCAAGGAGTGAGGGGGATGCCTACAACCTGCTTAAAGAGAGATGTCCCGGTTACCATCCTGGGGTTGTCTTCATACGTGCTTGTGTGTCTGTATTGAGTGATGATGTTTGTAAGGGTGCGAATAGGAACCAGGGCCAGGATGCTCATTGCCCTTCACTGAGCACTTGCTGAAGTTCATGAGGTAGGAAAAACAGTGCCTTACAGTTCTGGATTTTGTTACATGCTACAGGAGGAGACAAAACCGGCTGTTTTTTGAGGTGGAAAGATAACACGTGGCTATTGCTTTATGCTCCAGGGAAATGGCTTTGCTATTTATGTTGTAATATGTTGAAAACTCATTATAGTCAGTTTGCATGTGTTGCGCCCTGGAATGAGCTGATGTGAATTCTGAAATGCTGTTAGCTGTGGAAGGTACATTTTCCAAGTTCTGAGTTATCTTTAATCCTTTCAGCTGATGGTAACTGAGCAATGGATGTAATCACAAAAATGGTGAAGAGTGGTCACTGTTTATGATGTCATCTCTGGAGTAATCAGTCATTCAAAATGCTTCTGGCCTTTTGTAGGCAGCAAAATGAATGGTCAGTAGCAAAAGGTTAAGAATGATTAAATATTTTGACTCCAACTTCTGTGAAGGCAGACAGTAGTTGGGCTCCTGTGTATATTATCTGCTCTGTTCTGTGACGTGTGGGAGCAGTACGTGCTTCAGTCAGTTGTCAGTAATAATCAATCTTTGGATGGATGTCATTTTAAAACACAGCAAAATCCGTGATCAGATTTTGAGCTCTCGGAATTCAAGCACTTTAATTTGTTAGGCTGTTCTGGGTGAGGATGGTGCACTTGGAGGATGTACTAAGACTGAGTAATGTACATTGGGAAGGGCTGCTGGATGTCATCTGGTTCGGACCCCAATAGTTTTGGAGGGAGTCTTAAAAATTCTGTTGTAAAGGAGCATTTGGGGTGCTGACTTCTCAGTTAACTGCAGCATTGAATTTATGTCAGGTTCCTGGCTGAGCTGATTTCCCCAAGTTAAGAGCCCATGTCTGTGTCTGCTGCTCCCTGTGGGCAGGGAAGGAGGATGAGGAGCTTCACTCCTTGGGGCCCACGTCCTGCTCTTGTCAGCCTCTGTGCTTGTGAGCCCGGATGGAGGCAGTGTGTGGGCTTCACGCGGTGGAGCGGCTGTCCTGGTTTCTGGGATGCTGCAGGCGGTGTAGTCTGGGTCTGCGGAGGAACTGCTGTGCTGTGTGTGCATGAGATGCGTACCTTTCTCATCTTACTTCTGTGTTCTTCCAGCTTACAGGCTTTGTGCTGAAGTATGCGATCTGTGCATTTGCTGCTTTTGTCATCAGCACTGTTTTCATCCGCAGAGCAGTGCTCAACTACGAAGTCCTTTAGGTTGATGTGCCCTCTAGCCTCTGCATGTGGGTAATAAATGTGATGAGACGTTTCAGTAAACAAAAGAACAGAGTGAGGGAATGGTAGAAAGTAGATTGTATACTTTGCTGTGTATTTTGATGACCCAACTGTTCCTTTGCATGCTAACTGTTCCCAGGCAAGTTGCTGGTTACCTTATGTACAGGTTGACCTTTGATCAGGAATTCCCTCTGCGATGAGGGGACACACGGATGGGGTGCAGAAGCGTATTTAAATTTGAAGGTTATCCCAGAGGGGAAAAATAACCCATTGTATTTCTAAAACCATTTGGATTATAAACTTGTTGCCGTGCAGTGCTATGCATGGGAAGCATTGGAGCAGCCGGTTCTGGTTGCAGGATGGGAACAGCTAAAACAATAAGCATGGTAGCTGAAGGTGGGGCTTTCATTGCCTTTGAATGCTTCTGCATGTGAACGAGCTTTTAAAATAATTCAGAGAACTAATGAAATGCTCATAGTAAACCACTGCGTTCGTATCATTTTGTTGGAGGATAAACTTCGTAAGCTTTTGACAGCAGTTAAAGTATATTATATAATGTTTCTCTAAAAATAGCAAGATAATTTTTTCTATTCTGAATTATTAGTTCAGTTGTATGCAGAGCACAAAAGATCTGTTTGTACCTTAGCATGTAATTAGTTGTCTTGTAGGCTATCCATCAATTGGGATATTTAAACTAGTTAGCAATACAAGAAAACCGTAGATGAAGAGTACATATTTGCACGTAGCCCATGCTGGCAGCTGGTGTTTGGGGTCAGCTGACATCCAGGTTAACAGCACTGAGCTCCGATCTTACTGGCCTTGGACGGCCTGACTGGAAAGTATCATGGATGGAGGTTTCCAGGTCTTGCTGAATCCAGTCCCAGTGTTTGTAAATACCCCTCAGAAGCAAAGGTTATGTAATGTTGGTTGTGCAGATCTGTTTAATAATGCTGGTCTAAATGTATGTGTCCACTCAAGCTGGGCTCGATGATCCTTGCAGATTCCATCTAACTCAGGATATTCTGTAAAACTGGTTTCTTAATTTCATTCAATAGGTACCTTTTTCTGGATAAAACCGGTGACTTGAATAGGTTTCAGGGAGAATTATGTACTGAACTCTTGTGTGGGACATCTGTGATTTTTCAGTTCTCAGTGCCCTATTCATTGTGAATGTTAGTGTAGAAGTGCTGGAAATGCACGAGGTCACAGGGGCTCTCTTCGTACCTCCCCAGCCTTCCCTGTGGGGATGGCAGTACCTGTGACCGCTTTCCATGTGCATCCCAGACCAGCTGAGCTCTGAGCAGCACCATCCTTGGGCAGATTGGAATCAGGGGTCGTTAAATAAGTCATGGCTGCCAGAGTCAGCGTTGGCCTGTGGCCATCTCCTAATGGGAAGGGAGCAAGCAAGCAGAACTCCTCCTGTGCGAAAACCCAAAGGCACTCAGCCCTGATTAGAAGTCAGTTGGAAACCAAAGCTTTGAGTTCTCTAAATGAAGTTAAATTGATACTAATTTTGAAAGAAAGAAACGAGATGTTGAATTCGTTTATGCCCAGAGAAAATGTCTGACTTTGTGTAATATTTGGAGTGTATGCTGTCCCATCTTCGTGCCTCTTTTGGCAGGTAGGCAATAATGAACTGTACTGAATGTCATGTAATAAACTTGAATATCTGCTGGCGTGATCAGAGTTCTGAGCCTCTGACGTGCGTTTGAATGTGGCACTTGGGTTCAGAACTGTGGTTTGTAATACCCCGTGTGCTTTGGATGCTATTCCAGTGTTCCTTGTGCATGAAAGCACAAGTCCTCTAATTCTTTAATTACGGGATTCTCTTCTGGTTTGTGGCTTTAAACACTGTGATGTTGCTGCTTCCTTTGTTCGCCTATTAAATGTTTCTGAATGCTTTTTCTACTTTTAGCAGTACAGGGAAAGGTTAGGTTGTATTGGCCAATAACTTTGCAACTGCAATAGAAATAACTAGCATTAAGCTGTTGTTTTTTTTTTTTTGCTGTTTCTCTGTCATTTTAAACAGATGATTCACAATTATATGGAGCACTTGGAAAGAACCAAACTTCATCAGCTAACGGGGGGTGATCAGCTAGAATCCACAACGCACAGTAGAATTAGGTAAGCTATTTATCATGCTCTCACCCTGAAATGAAAGAAAAATCCATTCGTTTGTGTTTGCAAGACTTTGTCCTTTAATCCTACAACAACGATTTGGCTGAATCAGAAAGATTTGTTGTATGATTGGAATGCAGCAGGAGAATAGCATAGAAATCAGTAGAGAAAAGCTTTTGCTGTTGTGCTGCTGAACGTTGAGAGAGATACTCTGTACGCTGTCCTTAATTCCAGCTTTTTTGGCTGTTTGCATAAAGGTAGGTATCAAAAAACATCCCCGAATGGTTGCCGTCTCGCTGCTGCTTTGTGTACAGGTTGGTGGAGGTGGGTATCTCGATACTCACTTGTTCTGGGGGTTCGATGTGAATATATTATGCAGATTTGGAGCTTTCCAGCCTATGAGCTGCGCACGGAAGGAGGGGAGAACAGCTCCTGGGCTGGCTGTGCCTGCGTCCGCATCAGTGCCGCGAGGAGCTCCGGTGCGAGGGGGGAGGAGAGGTGATGTCATTGCTGTGGAGCTGCTGCAGAAGAGTGGAAAGCCGCTGCTGATGGCATTGTTTTTGTGGCAGCGGCCGAATGACAGACTTTGCCGACAAAGATACACCCTTGGCCCCCGCGTAGCCTCCTCGGTCCCGGCGTTCCACCATGCCAGCGCAGCGCCATGAATCCTGGATGCATGCTGCTATTTGTGTTTGGCTTCGTTGGCGGGGCGGTGGTCATTAACTCGGCTATCTTGGTGTCTCTCTCTGTTCTGCTGCTTGTGCACTTTTCTATTTCTACTGGCGTGCCAGCTCTGACGCAGAACCTCCCAAGGATACTCAGGTACTCCGACCCACTGAACCTCAGCTGAGTGAGCTCTCGCTTTTTCTCTGCTTTCTTTCCTTTTCAAACAGGGAGAGCAAGGATCGGTGAAAGATGTCGGCTGTGCATACGTTTCCAATTCTCTTATAAGTGTAATAGTTCTGGACAGGGATATGGCAGTACGGTTCTTAGCACTGGAATTTATTCACCTTTTGTTTAAGCAAGCGCAAGACCTGCATGTGTTTTCCTTTTTAAAGGAAGCTATTGCACTTATCTGTAGTGATCTGCAAAAAAGCTGAAGTGAATGTCACGGATGAAGCCTGCGTTTGTTGTTGTCAGGTACTTAAGGGCTGGTTGTGTGTAGCCATTAATGTATGCGGACCGAGGCCTTATGCTAACGCATTTCATTCCTTTTTAATCTAGTAACTTATATAAGATCACCTAATTGATAGACTGTACAAATACCTGATAATTAATCGCTGTTTTTTAAAATAACCTTGGTGATTGGTTGGTGGGGAAAAAGAAGTCTTTCCTCACTGAAGCATTAGAGCTCTGCAAGCCTATTCACTATTGTTCAGCCAAATGTTCTCCTCTCCTCGTTTTTCTGTACTTGGATGGCACGCTGCCAGCCCTGCCCTCCCTCACGCTGCGTTCTGTGTCCTGGCTGCCTGGAGCAGAAGCAGGCATAGGTTTAGAATATGGTTACCACAGGTAACACTTATGCTTTTTACCATAATTATAGAAGGGGGACAACTGGAGAATTCAAAGTGTAGCTTTCTGACCTGGAAATTGGAATACTTCAACGTTTAATAACAAACTTTACTGAAAGAGAGAAAAATGCTCTCAAAGAGCCCTGTGACTGTGATACACGGTGCGTGTGGACGTGGTGTGGGAGAGCGCTGCTCAACCCAGCACTGAGCACAGGAACACTTCTCCAAAGGTTGAAAATCTATCAGTAGATGAAGGACTGTAATGCTGTATTACTAATAAATACATGCACCCTAAATACAGAGCAATAAAGGATTTGTAACACTCTTGAGTGGTTTAGTTGTTAAGGCTGTTTGTTTAAAAGGGGCAGAAAACAAACCCAGACCACAACAAAAGCAGCAGAGCAAAATGCTGAACTTCAACGCAGAGAACTTTTTCAGACTTCCTGTATTTACGCAGTCAGATGGTTTAAGAAGCTTGTTCTTCGTGATGAGCTTTTGCTTCCCTGCTGAACGTATGTTGGATCCGAATGGTTTCTGGAAGCTGTGCTGTTCCTGGCTCATCTTTTCCCTGTAATTCTTAACTCTTAGGAATTACAGGAATTTAAGCTCAGTTCCTTGGCCCATTATTCATATGAAAATGGTAAAGGCGTAGGATGAGGGAATCTAATTGTAAACCAGTTGTATTGTTTTTACCATCAGTGGGTTATTGCAGCACAGCATCTGGCTGTTTATTCTGAAGGTTCCTGGAAGTGCCTCAATACGTTGTTTCCAAGTATTAGTTCAGGGTTTTAAGACATAAGCCTGCCTTCTGTCATACTGTCAGGTGTTTCTTGGATGTGGAGGCAGGAAAGGAGGCTCTTTGCTCTCTAGGCAGCAGCCATTAAATAAGTTGAGATTGCTTCAGTCTAATTAGATCGCTTAATGCAGGCATCCTCCTGGTAAGCCCTAATTGCCTACAGAAGCCCCTGTTCAGGCTTCATTCACCTTGCAGGTTTGCAGTGCACCTGAACTGCTTTTTTAAACGCGTGCAAAAGGGATGGTAACATTTATAGAGAGCTATTCCCCAAAGAAGCACCTTTCAGCTGGGAGCTGTTTTTCTGCTCCCCACTGTAAGTTCCCTCTCGCTGAGGTTTGTGGCCATCCTGCAGGCAGCTCTGTTTGCTCTGAGCCGCTGCGGGAGGCGCTTTGGGGCTGCGGGGCGCTGCACAATGCGCCTTTATGGCCGCCTTTCTTTGAGGCTGAAGGGATCCCTTTTTTTTTTTTTACTGCTCAACTTCTCAACCAATGGCACGTTTTCAGCCTTTCTTTTATCATAATTTAAGCTTCTGTGGTGTCTTTTGTTCACGGTGGAGTTGTGGGAAATGTAAAGAAAAGCGGCGACAGCTGGAATCCAACCCTTTAGTTCTTTGGCTATTATTTTCCTGAATGCTTTTCAGCAGTTACTGCTCCAACAGCTATCAACTGTCTGATGCTTTTGATTTTGTAACCCTGACTGATGCAGCAAAGCAAGTAATGCAGAAATATTTCACTCTAAGTTAATGCTGAATTTCCAACTGAAGTTGGAACAATATTCATGTAAAACCAAGGTGTATGCATGTGAGAGTTCCCAGACATCCGTAACAGAGCATCTTCCAGGAAGGTTTTTGAGCAATACAATCACTTACTGTTCAAATACTAAGTTTTCCCTATGCTTTTCAACATTGCCTTTTGTTTTTGCTTAACGTGACCTGTATGCAGTCACTCATTCTGCATAGAGCTCTGTCGAGGTTGTGTTTATTTTGTGAAAAGCCTTGCAAAAATTGCTATGTGGCTGAGATTTGACTATCCTTATAATGCTGAAATGCATGGGGTATTTCAAATGCTCGTATTTTGTTTGGGCTGTATCTGGAGGGACGTTTGCAATGCCTTCTCTTGGGAGAAGTAATCTGCCATCGCTTGTGTGTGTTTATCTTAAAGCATTATTTGAGTTTCACTAGTTGATTATGGCTCTGTTTTTGTGTATTTCCTTGTTCTATCTGAACAAATACTCTGTTTTATCTCAGTGCTTTGCCAAGCTGATATTATTCCTTTTCCGGGCTGGCCGTAGCATCCTATGAATAGCCTTCTACACAATGGTTTTTCTCTCATGCTACTAAGAAGAAGGCCTTTTTGTTCGCTGATAACGTTACTGATAGCAAGATTGGATTTGGGAATGTTTTGGGGGAGATGCAACGTGCGAATCTTTGGAACTTTGAAGTGTTTATTGAGGAGAAGTGACAAAAGGTGGCTTTTTTGAAGAGCTGGGATGGAGTTCTTTGCCATCCTTACTGATGAAGTAAAGCTGAAGCTGTAGTTGGTGATGTGAAGCTCCCAGAAGCAGAGTCATGTGGTAGCACTGGCTGCTTGTCTCTGGCTTTTCCCAAGCTTTTGTGTGGCTGCAGGGTGAAGCGGAGTTGGACTGATGTTTGTTAACACTGTGGCACTTCTGCCTGGGCCGGCCTTGATGCTGGTAATTCCCTGACCTGTTTGTTTTTCTTCATGTTACACAAATGTGTGTGAGTCAAGTGAGCGTAAAGTCGGACTTCAGGATAATAGGTTGACTTTCCCAAATGCTTCAGTAAATGATTTAGTTGAAGTAATGTGGCGTGTATCTTGTACAGAAAACAAGTACGATGTGGTTTTTTAAGTGGTTGATGAAGATTAATCTTCCAAAGTTGACATTTTCATCTGTTTGTTCTGTTTCTGTAGAACTTCGGTTTGCTACAGATTAGATTTGGTGCCATCAATACTACTGCCTAAAGCCATGGAATAGCCTATTTACAAATCAAACAATGCAAAAGGAAAAATTAGTGTGTGCTGTAATACAAACTGTGTGTGCTCTGTTCTGTATTAAATAGAGAAAAGCATATGCATGTTTGTCCCTGTAATTTTAGAACTTCCCCGCTGATTTTGGAGGCATACAGCAAAAGCTGTGTGACATCTGAAATGGCTGATGGTGAAATCTGTCTCTTTCCAACAGAAAGGAGCGGCCGATATCGCTGGGCATCTTCCCATTACCTCCTGGAGATGCACTGCTCACACCTGAAGCTCAGAGAGAAGCAGGGGAAACACCTGGGTCAGAGCACTGGAAATTCCATGAGCTAAGCCAGCCACGGTCCCACACGAGTCTGAAGGTAAGTGGTCAGTGTCTTGTGCTTTAGGAGGAACCCTATGAGCAGGGTATGGTTTATTGCTAGGGGAAGGAGCTGAAAGGGAGGAGGTAGAACTGTGACTCATGTTTGTGCATACCAAATAAGGTGTGGTATATCAAATGAGTTTTGAGGGAAGAAACAGTTGGGGTTGCATTTTCCAAACAAGTGGTGATACAGTTCTTGTATTCACAAGTGTTTTTTTCCTGACTAAGGACTGTTTCCAAAGGTCACTGGCTTGTTCTCTACTGACCGGATACATAAATAGAGTAAACAGATCTACTGATTTAATATCCTTTTGGAGGGAAAGCTTGGATTACTATATACTCTAAAGCGGTCCCTGCTTACTTGAACGTATAGTATGGGCATAGCACAGAAGTGGGTTACCAAACTTTCCTAAATTAGCCTGTGGTATTGTTTCCCTTACATATAGCTTGGCTGTAATTCCTCCAATTGTTCTGCATTCCAGCAGTGGGAGGGTGGCACAGAGCAAGCTGCAGGAAGGCAAAATGGGGGAGTGGTGCTGGAGTGCAGCAAGTCTGGAAGTCTGGACCAGCCTGAGGAACTCCAGAACATGTAACCTCAGTCTCCTTGTGTTAGTGAAAGGGTTTGAGGAGAAGGGATGCACTGTTATTTCTGCTGTGTGCAGATTAAGCGATCTGGTCTCCTCTGAATTGGAATTAATTACCAGTGTGAGAATACTAAGCTGCTAAGAAATAAAAAGCTCTACAGAAGTACCTGGAACTCAGACTTTTTTTTTCCCTAGGGGTCATATGGGGGTAATGGGAAGCAATGATTGATTATAAACAAATATCAGTGGCAGCAGGAGTTTGAGTCTAAAAACTTGTCACTTATCAAACTCTTGGCTAGGGCCATGTTGGATCTTAAAATCTTTCTATTCCCTTTGTTCCACGCCAATTAATTTCAACAAATTGACAGCGCTCTTCCTTTAGGAGAGCTGATTGAGATGCAAATTACGTAAAACTATGAGTAGGTAGGGATGGCATACAAAGGGGCAGTTCTGATTCTTTGCTCAGAAAACTACACTGATTATGCTATGTCATTATAATGGGTTTCTTGTTGTAACTCCCCTCAAAATAATTGTTAGAAACAGTTGTTAGAAAACAGTGCGGATTGTGATCTTTTAAACCTACTTAGAATAAGTTGCTTTGGTCCCGAGCAGTTTGGTTTATACTTATGCACATAAAACACACACAGTAGTTTAATGAGTAATGTTTCTTGGGCATGGGGGAACCCTGAAATAAAATTCAGCAGATAGCAGAGCCAGAAATGTAACGTATGACATTACTTGAGATTTCTGTCAGCCAAGCCCCATTCTCTTCAGTGTTTTCTTTTGTACTGTCAAGCCATTTTTCTTGAGCTTTGTGTGTGAAAGTTGGTGGTCAGCCCATGCTGCATCAGTTAGCGAATGCTTTTGGAATACAAAGATGTAGAAATGTTTGAACAGAGCCAGCAGCTCTCTCGAGGTTTTATTCCCTGTTCATGAGAACTCTGGATTCCCATGGTAAGGGGTGTCGTTGCTTCCCTTCTGTAAGTGCTTGCTGAAGTATGAATCATTTGTCAGTCAGTGGCTGAACTGTACCTATTCAACAAGCTATTTGGGGAATAATGTCTTTTATTTTTAATGGACACCAAGTATCTCGTATAACACCTTTAGTGTATGGGATTTGCTGCCTTGAATGACTACACGAGAAGTTATTCTGGAGGTGTTTATCGGTAGAGATTTTAGAATAATTTTGTCAGAATATCAAACAATAATAGTTTGTTCTGGAATTTACTGCAAAGGGGATGAAAATGAAGTAATTGATAGGAAGGTGCTTAAAGCAGAGTTTGTTTCTTTCTAAGTGGGAATGTTACTGTGGGATGCAGGCTTTTCATTTATGCAGGTACATGTAAACGCGTGGCTTCCTCGCTCTGAACTGATGTCTTACCTGGCAAGGAGGTAGCAGAAGTAAAAAATTCACAATGACAGCTCCTGGTAACCTTACAGTCAACACCAATGGGTGAAGGCGTGTCTCTATTCAGGTCTCTTTGGTTTTTAGTAAGGTTGAAAATTCAGCTTCATTTCCTTCTTGAAAAGGAACGCAAGCAGTATGATAAATTAAAGCTTCACAAAATATGAAGTGTTTTCTCATTAGTTTTGCTGGAGAACAGTGTCCTAAATGGACCAGTTTATGTTCATATCTGCAGTGAGATCTTGTTCACTGGTGTGCTGCTGTTGAGGTGATAGTTAAGATGTCTGAATGCTAGTACAACTCTCTGTGCTATATTTTTATACCAGTTAAATACATGTTCTGCACCAGTGCTTCTGAATCTGTTCTTTAAGTTATTTTAAGACATCATACATGTTTTGAACAAGTACAAATTCTAGAACAGCTTTGGAAAGACTGTCAGCAATTCACTTTGCAGCTAGAAGAGTTACTGACAGGGTAACACAGCCTGCTGCCTGCAAGACTTGAGAGAAAAATGGAATAAACTTGTTGATATACTTTATTAATTTAGATTTTTAAAAAGCATGAAGGTAAGGGCATCTGTTATGTGGCTATAATCTCCTTCGCAGGAGTGAAACCCATCCACAGTCTAGAGATGCATTTGGCAGGTACTGGCTTAAGGTATTTTTTCTGTTTCTGCTTCTTTATATTTGCATTTTCTTCAGCAAAATGCAGGTATTTTATTACTTGTTCTTTAATAAAGAGCATAACTTTTCCATTCCTTATTTAATTTTTTTCAATAATTGTTCAATTTTAGGATGAGCTCTCTGATGTTAGCCAAGCGGGCTCAAAAACCACCACTCCAGCATCCACAGCTGCTTCAGATGTACCTGCACTGCCTGCTGAAACTCCTCAAAAGGAAGATGCTGAAGGATTTGCTAAGGGCACAGACATGCAGAATGAGAAGCCGGACGTAAGCAAGAATATTGAAGTACAGGTAGCTCAAGAGACAAGGAATGTGTCCACCGGTAAGCTGCATTTCCTTTTTAGTAAATTATTATTATGGGTCTCACGTAGTCGTTGTGAAACTTCTTATTTTTGTGTCACAAATGGCAAATGTGTTTTTTACTCACTTTTTAGGTGTACAAAACATTGGTAAGAAACACAAGTCTGTTTTTTATTGGTGATGTTACAGTTATTTCTGATGATCCCACATGAACAGCAGAAGTGGCACTCATCCAGGCAAAGTCTTGAAATGAGATAGATGTCTGCTTTCATAGGAATGAAGTTAAATTCAAGAGAAACTGGCTTAGAAGTTCCAGTGTGCACACGGATATCAAAATCCATATATCTTCTCATGCGGTTACCTAAATAAGTCTTTAAATGAGTCTGTTAGGCTGATAGTCAGTGTGGTATTATTTTTATGTAGTACCCTCTGTCACAATTCACAGTGATTTTGTCTTATTTAGACACCTTACTTGCTTTTCTTTAGGTGGAAATGAAAATGAAGAAAAATCTGAAGTTCAAGCAATCATTGAGTCAACTCCAGAGCTGGATATGGATAAAGATCTCAGTGGATATAAGGGTTCCAGGTAAGTTGAGTAGTGTGATTTGAGTAGGAAAAACAGTTTTAGAAGGTACCAGACTTCAGTTTTGAACTCATGACTTATTTTGAAGTTTTAAGACTGAGGGCATGCATTATATAATAAAATCTCCTACTTTTGTGACCCCGTTTCTTCCCCCAAAATCCTCTGGAGGTTTTAAGTGTAACAGCAGTTCTTTAGTCTGTTTCTACACCTGAACCTTATTATACAGCAAACTTAAGAATGCTTCAGTATTCTTTCTATATTTTGATCAAAAGTTCTACACCAAGAGGCCTTTTTCCCTTAAATCTAGATTTCAAGATGCTAGCATTTGCTTTGCTGGCCTCTCGTGCTTTCTTTCACCCACACATTTAAAATCTGGACCTATGACTGATTCTCAGAGTACTACAGCATTTTTTATCAGACTTTGAAGGAGGAATCCCGGTTGTAGCATGCCTGAGTCTGACTGCTTGCAGGCTTTGTTTGTGAAGGGTAACATTAGAAAAGATATGAAAACAGAATATAGGACTCTAAGCCAAGCACTTCTGGAAATGTTACTTGTTTTCATGGGGAACTTCTTGTAGCAACACAGAGAGAACTTTCTTCAGAGTGGGAATATGTTTTCCTTCTGCCTTCTTGATGATGTTTGTTTTTTCTTTGCATAGCACTCCTACCAAAGGCATAGAGAACAAAGCATTTGACCGTAATACAGAATCACTCTTTGAAGAGCTGTCATCTGCTGGCTCTGGCTTAATTGGAGATGTAGATGAAGGTGCAGACTTACTGGGTAAGAAGGGTTATTTAATGATGCTGTTTACAGGAGTGTTCCTTGCAAGTGAAATCTTTAATTATACTTGTTAAGTTTACTGTTAGGAGGAATTTTGAAAGTATCTGAGTCTCATCTGAAGTTAAATTGGGATTATGGAACAAAAAAAAGGGAAAATGTGTTCGGTCTCCCAACATCCCGTAATCTTTTCAGGCGCTGGGTGTACTATTCTTTATTCCAGTTTTCCACGTATGTTATCTGACAAAAGGATTTTGTCTTGAACTAAAGCAGTCTTTTTTAGTGTTAGATAACTTCATGTAGGTTTTGCCCATCTGTAATTGCTTGGCTTTATCACAACTCCGTAGAAGATGATTTGTAAGAAAATTACAGTACAATGCAATGGTGGTAATTTGAGAATGAAACTATTAATTAAAAGCAGGGAAGAGGGAAAGAAACGTTTATTCTTTCCCCGCTGAGCAGCTTGCTGCTGCTTGTATGCTCACTGAACAGAATGCAGGTTTGGATGTGAGTCAATCAGGAGCAAAAAGGCCATTAAAAATCTTTCTATGAATGATTACTGTCTAGTATTATCACAAAGAGCTTTAGGACTTATCAGTGTTTAGCCTTGTTTTCCAGTATATAAAATGCAGATGCATCTTGTGTGTGAATGTTTGAAATGTATATAGAAAAACATTCAGCTTCTGTTTTCTGACGTTGCAGAGGTAGAGATGCATAGTATTTAGGTTTACTATGCGTGCAGGCTGAGTTTCTGGTGAAGTATTCCACCAGAAACCTACTTTACATTGAGCAGGGGACGCTTCTGAGAGTATTTCCCACTTGGACTAACAGACCTATTTTCAGTATGAGAGAGGACTTCTCTTTGTTACTCTGTACTGCTTGGAATCCTGAGCAGTGAGAGCCATGCCATCCTTGTCAAACATACTTCATCCCAAACTCTTGCACTTTGTCACGTGGGCAGCTCATGTCGCATTCTGCACGCACAAACATGGGTACTGGAGAAGTAGGATAAAGAGTGGAACTTCTCCTTATCTGCGTGATAGAAATCAAATTTCTGTCCAGATTGCCTGATGGTAAATACTTTGTTTTCCATGGGCAAAAATAATATACTACTTAATATAATGTAGGTTATATCAAAGGCTTGTTATTGTCTTCATTAATGTTTTCAGTAAAGCCACTGCTGTTAATGTCAGTGTATGCAAAATGAACTCGTTGTAATGATCTGTTATGCAGAATGTGATCTATAGTTGGACAATGTAAAGACGTTTTCACTTAGAACACAACCATAGTCTGAACTACTTTGTGCCACTCAGTAGCCACATCTGCATCCAGGGTAGCCGTGTCTCAAGCGCTTGTTTCAAGGTCTGTAAAAGTAGTTAATTGGGATTCTCTAATGTTTTCTCTTGGGCTGCATACCCAGGGGAATATTCTGGTGTGTATGCTTCTCTTTTAACGAAAAATCTAAATTTGTTGCTTCTGCAGTGAGGCGTTTTTGGCTGCTGCTCTCATGAAATACATTCTCTGCATTTTTCCCTGCTTGGTAACGCTTTTTTTTTTTGCCCTCGCACTCTTTTGGCTTTCTAGTTTTTGGTCAGTTGATATAATGGATCCTGAAATGTGTTTGAAGTGGTCCTGGCTGCTTCTGTGACTTCTGGAAATGTTTAGAGAGCGCTCCTGGAGTACCATCCCTCCATGGCTGTGGTGCAGCGGGTTTCTCCCATTAGTAATGAAGTACCAGCAGCCGATCTAACTTCCTTTGGTGTTTGATATCATTTGTTTTTAATCCAAAACTCAGGGCATTCTGACTTGCATGTCCATTTTTAGAGTAACCCTTTTTATTCTTATGAAACTGTCTTTTAAGTCTGTTAGCAAAGTTGCTTGAGAAGTTGTGTTCATAGAATATCTTAATAAGCCTCCACCATTAAGAGACTTTTTTCTTGTGTTGAATCGGCATCAATTCTGTCATCATTATGGTAACAGTGGAAGGTTTAATCTGAGAATACTTCTGCTGTGCCAGGTGTAAGCAGACCGTATCTGCTGTACTTTTAAGACCATGCAATTGTTTACTTCATACATGCAAATAATAGGGGTGAGAAATTAATTTCCAGAAACGGAAATGATATGAAGCAGTTACGTGAAGAGTTACGTTCGTTTTTTGTGGTAGAATATTCCTATGGAACGTACTGAACAGTGAAGCATTTCTGATGACCTGCTTCTCAATTATTTCACAGCAAATAGACTTCAATTACTGAATTTTTTCTAAGTCCAATCGATAGAAGTGTTTATGACAAATCTTATTCAACATCTTTCATATAAAGTCCCGCTTCTAACCACGTCACATTTCACTTCCAGTTACTGGTGGCGGCTTTGTTTTAATTCACTCTTACTTCATAAGTTTAAGTATTTTACTGCTCTTCACCCATACGACCCCTTACATGAAATGTTTCTTGTTCTTGTTTTTGCTTTACATGGAATGCATGGGCTTTAAAGACCATAATTTCTTTGGTAAGGTATCATTTGCTCTGGGGAAATTTGCAGGGCTTTCACAGTGTGAGCTTTAATCAGCATGTTTTGTCTACCTTACATACTGTTGTCTCTTTCCTGATGTAAAAGACAGCAGAACGCTGTAAAATTAACTTCTTGTGGACTAATGCTTCCCCACTGATGCCGTACTTGTTTATTTTCTGTTGAGTTGGTAGTACTGTAGCATCCTCAACATGTATTTAGTATTATTAGGCTGTTAGCCAGGGCTGCCTTTAGCCTTTATTTCAAGGCAGGCTGGGAAGAAGGTGGAGGGGAAACGTAACTGTAGGGGGTAGATCCTGGAATTTCAGGTAGCTTGTAGGTTTTTTTGCCAGGCTTCATACTTAAAATCCAGCTATTTTTGGATGATGGTAAAACTGAAGCTTTGAAAAAAATCGATTCCATCTGCTAATTCTGTGTTTATTTCCTTTGGAAAGGAATGGGTCGTGAGGTGGAAAACCTTATTTTGGAAAACACACAGCTGTTGGAAACAAAGTAAGTGTGAATGTCTGTGTAAAAATAAATAAATAGTATGTTCCCGTCCTTCTCTGTTACTTGGAGGCTTGTATCAATCTCTGCACCTTGCTGTCTTGAGGAACGTAACTGCTCAACAAACTGTGCTGAGTTATCTGTACTTTTTTTTCCTAATGCTGTGGTACAACTGTGTCTTGTGCCCGTTGGAGGTTTGGCAGGAGGATTTGGCCTGTTCAAGAAAATCTGTAACTTTTTATAGTAGCTCTACAGGAGAAACATATGCATGGTTTAAGAATAGAACTCAACTGAAGCTAAACGTGCTGAGGCCGTAGTCAGTCCTTGTAGTGATGTTTTAAATGTTTGTCTAGGAACGCACTGAATGTGGTGAAGAATGATTTAATAGCAAAGGTGGATGAACTGACCTGTGAGAAGGATGTCCTGCAAGGTGAATTAGAGGCTGTAAAACAAGCAAAGCAAAAGCTTGAAGAGAAGAATAAAGAACTGGAAGAGGAGCTTAAAAAGTAAGCTTAATACTGTGATTCTGAAAAAGAACGAAAATTGCTGTGGTATCTAATGCAGCTATTTATGTTGGTTTTTTTTTGTTTAGAGCTCGTGCAGAAGCAGAGGAAGCAAGACAGAAAGCTAAAGAGGATGATGATGTAAGTGTATGCGTGCATGCATATTTTTGTATTGATAACTCACAAGTGGGCATAAGACTGCATGCATTGAGTGAATGCTGTTAAGCTTAACTGCTGAAGTGGTAAACTTTCTCCATGTTAAAATCGATCTAAAGAGCCCAAATAAACTTAAATTCATTATCTCTATTGTTCCCGTCCTTCCTGAAGAACTAACTGCTTTTATTCAGATTTACTAAATTTGAAAGGATGGGAAGAGAGGAAGGTATGGTAGAAAGCGCTGCGTAAAATCGAGTTCGTTTTTACAAAGCTCCAAACAGTTTAGAATCTGG
>PPHD01009496.1:0-20613 GCA_002909625.1 Bambusicola thoracicus
AAGAAGTCAGGGGCAAAAGCCTCATCTAATTTTAGCTGCTTAATTTAGATTGTCTTGGATCTGATTTTTCAGAGCAGTCATACGTACACTTAATGAGATTTCAACCTGAACATAAATTTAGGTTTTCACCTCAGGTTCCATACCTGGAAGTGAGGAGTGTGCTGTTAGTGTGTACTTATGAGAAATGACTTGCATAGGGATTCTGATGTAGAGACACTAAGAGCTCGCTAGATCTTTTAGTGTATGTCTTGCTCAATATGTGTATTTAGCCAGAAAGCAAAGAAGAAGTCCTAGAAATAAACATCCTTTGTTACATGATCCAGATTTATTTCAAGAGCAAATCTGCACAGTGCATGATCTGTGATGGAATAAATATGTGATCATACTTAAAACAACAACAAGAAAAAAAAAAGTAAGCACTCTTATCTGGGCTGTTCACAGTGGATGTGGATTTGAGTTGAGAGGTGTTAATTCTGAGTTAATTTCATAACCTTACTCATCTCCTGACTTGAGTTTACGTGTAATTCCTAGTATTTGGGCAACCTGAGACAAAAGCACCATTAAGAAAGTTGGACAGAGAATCTGTGTGTGGTGGTGGTAGAGGGTTTGGTTGTGCTTTTCTTTCTTGGAATGGAGCTTGCTTTCTTCTAAATGAAACAGTCAGGTGGCAGATGGAATGAATGAAGTTACTAGTTTTATTTCATAGGGCTTGTAAGCCTCCCTGCAATCCCAGATATAAACATTTCATTTAGCAGTGAAAAAGATCATCTCTGCTCTGAGTAACATTGAAGTGTGAGGTTAAACCATCAGGTGAACTCACCAATTAGATAAGAAGCACAAATTCAGTGTGAACTGTGTCATTTGTTAACTGGTGATATAAGTTCCAGAACACAGATGCATTTCATTAGGATGTTGCTCTGCCTCTAATATTTTTTTTTTTCCATGAGTCTTCAGAAAATGTTTTATTTTATTCTCTCATCTTCTCTGCTTTGTTTCTAGGGCATCTTGACATTTCAGAAAGACCTGACAATGCTCATCCAAAACTATGGTGTGCTTTAAATGAAGGGAAGGTGGTGGTCTTTGATGCATCTACCTGGACTATTCAACAGCACTGTTTCAGAATGGGCCGCTGTAAACTGGTAAGACTAACACATACCATGACTGATGATTTTGCTTGGTTTTTCTGTTGCTGATAGCCTAATTAACACTGAATTATAGGCTAGGCCACACAGTCATTCCTTAGAAGTTAAAGGATATTTGAGTTGTGCTGCAGTTAACTTGGAGAAATGGAGGCTTGAGAGAAAAAGGTCTTGTAATGAAACAAGTCAACTGGTAGGAAGTGATGGATTGACTGAGGAGATGGCATGCTAGCCTAGTGGTGTGGGTTCTTGGGGCAGGAAGGCTGGTTTGAAACAGCTGAGTGGGAAGAATCTGTGTAAGAGGAAAGCAGTAAGAGCCCTAAGCATAGTTGAAAAGTCATCTGTGCTGAAGAGCTAGATACTGGAGAAACTTTTAAGGAAACTAGTAGATGATACAGATAGCAGTCTAAAAGAAGAGTCAGACAACAGATTGAAGAGAGTTACTTGTGGAATTTGAATTGAATAACTCAGTGAAAGGGAGGGCTGAAACAGGCTTTGGACTGAGTGGAAAAACATACAGAAGAGAGAACACGCAGCAAAGGGGTTTGTTAGGTGGCTTGTGTGGGAGTTGAGAAACATTTCTGTGGATAAATGTGGGGAAGAAAATTGAAAAGGGAGAGACAAAGCTGATGGTAGAGGAAAAATAGAAATCTTGGAGAAGAGTTGGATGCTGACCTATTCTGAAGAGGAGGAAGAGAAGAAGAGAAAGACTGGGTCTTGTGGGACTGAGGAGGGGAAGAAATTAAGAGTTTATGAGTGGGGGAGGGATGTTCCAGAGGCAGTAAAGGAGAAATTGGTGTTTTCCTAGGCACCACTTCTTGCTACAGTAGGAATGGTGTTTATATCAGATGGTCAGTACAGCTTCCAGTCCAGAAGACAGAAATACACCAAATTCTGTGGCTTCCCCTGGCGCCGTCTGTAACTTCTACTTTGTTTAAGCCAGGAAACACAATTCTGAATCAATTACCAAGATACATTATTGATCTTATTTACTGAAAGTTAAACTCAGCAACAAAATCTGTCCACCTCCTCCCTGAGGAAAGGATAAATACTGGAGTGCTGAGTCTTAATACTGTAACCACCAGAAAACTGTGACTTCATAACGTAGCCTTTTTCTATGCTACATTAAAAAGTGTCTTTTTTTTTTCTTCAGAATAGTATTTAATCCTGCTTTTTCTCCCCAGACTTGTATGGTAATGGTAGAACAGAGTCAAGTATGGATTGGTTCTCAAGACTCCATTATTTATATAATCAACACTCACAGTATGTCTTGTAATAAGCAACTAAATGATCACCGTTCTGGTATTACAGACATAGTCGTGGAGAAGAAGAATGGAATACCCAGGTATATTTAATTACAACATTTTCATCTTAAAAATGTGTCTGCAGGAAAATGTGAGAGACTGGAAGGGTCATGAACGTTAAGGAGGATCTTCCTGTGGTTAAATAGAAAGCCATGTTATGTAGCTTGAACAGTATTCACCAGCCTGGAAAACTTACCCTTCAGTTAGCAGAGTAACAGATAAAGATCCAAGTGATGTAGTGTGGGTCTTGAATTATTTGACTGAAGTAAAAACCAAAAAGTTAACATGTGCTCAAGGAAAGAACTTGTGTAGGAAACCTGTGACTGATTTGCCTCATCCTGCTATTGTCAGACTTCACTTAGTCTAGCATTGTAGCTCCCATATTGTGTATTGTAAACTAAGTATTTCCTTTCTAATGAAAAATCATTATGTACTTTGGAACAAAGATGATAAAGGAATATTTTTTTCAGGCAAGAAGTAGAGCAGCTGGAAGTTGGTGGCATCCAGCTCTGTACGAATCACTAGAGATGCAATTTAAAGACCACTTCATTTTTGCTTTGAGTGCTTCATCATTGACCAGATTTTTACAACATGCTTCAGAGCTTATCCTGCATGTTTTTAAAGGAAATAGTACATTCCTTGTTTTGTTCAGAGAAGATACTTTTAATCTTTTGGTAGCGTTGGGAAGGGTGAAAGTGAAGGCATTAACCAGTTAACTTTCTGTGACAGACCAGAGACAAGCCTCAGTTCTCCTAGTGCTGCAGCAGGCATGACTGGGTTTTGAGGGGGAGTTTGCTTAGGTGTCATTAGGGCCTTCTGGAAAAGATACTCTCATCTGAAGAAAACAAATGTCAAAGGTAGAAGGGACTGCATGAGTTGTTTTCTCAGGTGCAGTAGCAAAGAAAAAAGATTTTGAGATGTTTTGGTCCTGCCTTGAGAGGAACAGAGAGAATCGAAAAGGCAACGGTGCTCAGGAAAATTACAGGGAATGTTTTTGTTGTATTTAACTCCTCAACCATGATGTAATCCGTGCTCTAGTTCACTTAGAGGTCTGAATTAGCCTGCAGTGCTGCTGGTGATGTCTTTAGAGTATAATCTTAGATGAAGAAAAAAGTATCTGTGCCAGAATACATTAGTTCCAATAGGAGACAATCAGCCAGAAGGAGGGATGCTTGGCTGTAACTCAGAAGTTGCTCTTGGCTGCTTAAATGTACTTGCACTAAAATAATAGAATTGGACACCCCAAAACAGGACCCAAACCAGCTGTGATGAGCAAAATGCAACTGTTTAGAACCAGCAATGTAGAACGTAGTGAAGGAAGGAAAAAGTGTAGGTCCTTCCTCAAGCATTTTGGTGGGCACAGAATGAGTGTGCTCTCATCTGTTCAAGGCTCCAGTCACTGTTTGAAATGGCTGGGTTTGGCTAACTGCTTACTGTTAAAATGATAGTATCTGGCCTTGAAGCCTCTTGGGATTTGGCTTAGTGTAAAACTTGTGATTTTTCAAGTAAGTCCCTCCATGTGAATTTTGTTCTGAATGTGAATGTACAATATACTATTATTATTTTTTATCTGTATCAACAGTGAAGCGTACTCAAGCAGCTTAGATGGAACAGTGATTGCTTGGAACATCAGCACTCTGAAGGTTAACCGTGCTTTTCAGCTGCCCTGCCAAAACCTAACTTCTATTAAACTTCATAATGACCAGCTGTGGTGCTGTAAGTTAATTCCTCAATAATTAAAAAAAAAATAAATAAAAATGCTGTTTTATTAGGCAGACCAATACGTTAAACTCACACTCTGACTTTACATACATGATGTTCCACCCCCAGTTCCCACTTGGTGTGTTTAAGTAGCCTTCTGTAAGTGAGGCCTCCAAAACTCTTAATTAGCTAGCTTGAGTCTCTCCTGAGAGTATTGCCTCTGCTACAGGATGTGACCTCCGGCTACACTGTTTGTGTGACCTCCTCTGGCAACACCTGTAGATTAGAATGGAAAGCTCTGGGAAAGTTCTTTTAAAGTCTAAAGGAGTAAACATTTGCAAGTTGCTTTTGGTGTTTTGACTTTTTAGTTTTGATTGTATGGCGTTGATCTGAGTTGGTAATCCTCAAACCTGCCTCTTGGGCATGTTAGAACTTGTCATCCCTTCTTCAGGAGTCTAGATGAATAAAGCCAGCATTTATGTTAAACATCTTTACCCTTGAAGTAATTTAATAAATTACTTGAAGTCATTTCATAAATGGTGACGGGTTCAAGACTGCTGATAGTAAGTACTGCCGTGCTCAGGAGCCTGTATCTAAGCACACCTTAACAGAACAACAGGTGAAACAGAACAGCAGTCACAGTCTTTGGGAATTCATGCAGCAAGTAGTAGCAATGCTTTGGTGGGGTAAAGATTCAGCCCTATTAACTTTGTAGCACAAACACTTCATCTCAGTTCTGTAGATGGAAAGAACTGTATACTAGGAACGTAAGTGTGGGATCTCCTAATGTAAAGGAATCTCTTCTCTCATTATTTTTGGACTTTAACAGGTGTTTGTACTGCAAAAGAGTAACTAGCATTTGGGGAAAACAGAAGTAAGAAACAGATACTATAAAAAACAGGAAGAACCTCTCAGATGTCAGTGTTGATTGAGAAATAAGACAGCTGTTAGATGTATCCGTTTTATTTTGCCAGTTTTGTTCAGGGCTTGTGTACATGTAAGGAGTTGGCACTTCTGCTAGTAACACTTTATCTAATATTGAAGGTACTGGAAGTTGCATATTTGTAATGTCAACTTACGAATTTCGACTACAAATGAAAATTGAGCATCACCTGAAGGATGTGTGTTCGTATTTCCTCTGCTTCCAGCTCTTTCCTGAGGTATTACATTTGAACTGCTAATATGGTGTGAAGAAAGCAGTTGCGGCATGCCAGCAACTATGTAGTTACTTATTGCATGCTGTCAGCAGTGCTAAGTTTAAACATAACTTTCTGTGCTTCAGAGAAATGAAGTGTGGGCATCTTACTCAGGGAGTAGTGACCTGTATATTTGGAACACCAAAGACTTTGCAAGCACACCTCAAAAAATTCATCTTCAAGATTGCTCTGAGATTACCTGCATGATACAAGTCAAAAATCAGGTGAGAGGCATTTGGACTGATCTTCATTTGTTGTAGAATTCTTTACTAAAGCTTTGTTTGTTTACAGCTCTCACTGGCTTGCATTAGTTAGCTTCCTTACAGACTGTTTGCCAATGTATTAGTTTGAAACATAGATTTTTCTTTTAAATCATAGCTCACCGCAACTGGCTGCTATGACTGTATCCCAAAATGCATGTCAGGCCAAAAAATCTCCCAAGTAATTAAGTGCCTGGTGACTTTTATTAGCCATTGACATTTTCAGGGAATGGTAGAAGCTGAAAGTTTAGGTCCCTTGATATTTAATCTCAGGGCTCCTAAGACTAAACCTTGGAAAAGGTTAATAGGCATGCTAATTGGCATTTATTGTTTGTCTATTTTCGTAGATGACCTTTTTTCTTCTTTAGTTACTGCATGCCTAACTGAACAGAGACAAAAGGGCCAATCTCTCCTACCTAGCTATCTTGAGTGCCTGTCATTTTTGGCCTCCAGCTGTGTACCTGCTGTTTCTGGATAGTATCAGTAGCTGTGCAAATGACAGTAGTTGTGATACCATATGGATGTGTTCAGGGTTAACGTATAAGTAAATAGCTAATATATATCTATTAAGGAAAAGCATTTTCATTTTTTTCCCTCAGGTTTTCCATATTCCCATCCTGTAGAATGACATTTTTTCAGCAAGTGTCTTAGGAGATAGGGAAAGCTTTTTGTGTATCCAGCCCTTGGCTAAGTTTCTGAACAGAAATGAAAGAAGAGCTTTAGATGCAGAGCTGGGTATGTTTAGCTTGTATTTAAGGCAGCTGGCTTCCTCCCACTCACAGTGCTGCCTGGTGCAATATGTGCTCCTGGCTGTATCACAGAGGAGAGATCATGAGGTTTCCCAGAGCCTTCTCCTCACCTTACATCTTGAGTATCACATTACTATCTTATCACATATTCCTCTTACCCACATGCTTCTGGGAGCCTGGATTACCCTGTACAAAACTATCCATGTGAAGAACACAACTCTGTTCTACCAGGCCAGACCAGGTGCCTCTGACGGTGCACTGTGTCTAATGCTGGCAGCAGCAATGCTATGTAGGGGAAATGCATGAACCCAGCCTTTTAAATTATTTTTATCTTAATTATCTTCGCTTAGAATTGCTGCTCCTTTCCCTTGATAGTTTTAATTCTTTTTCTCTGAATCTTCTCTATGTTCAGTGTGTGACTGGAAGTAGTCATAGCACTCAAGACAGGGGCAGGCTGTGGTTTTTGTACAGTGGTGAAGTGACACCTTCTGTCTGCACTGTACCTGTGGAACCTAAGGCAAGATGAGGGCTTTTGGATGGGGCCCTGGGCAACCTGGTCTAGTACCACATCTGGAGGTTGGTGGCCCTGCATATGGCAGGGTGGTTGGAACTTAATGATCCTTGGGATCCCTTCCAACCCAAGCCATTCCATGATTCCGAGATTCTATGAATCAGAATCCTTGTGCTCCATGTCTGCGTGGGCATTAACCCCCTCCTGCAACTCTGCCAGTCATTGAGTCTGTCATACTCCAACAAATGCATGTATAGGAAATTCTCACTCGTTGCTGTTTTCCAGCTTAGCAAAGGGAAACCCTGTGTCAACTGTGTCTTAAAATTTCATGAAGCAAAAAAATATCGTTTTCCCTCCAGATGTGGGTTGGCAGCAGTGGAACATCTCAAGGCAAAATCAAAGGGAAGATCTACGTGATCAGTGCTGAGAAGAAGACTGTGGAGAAAGAGTTGTTTGGTCACGCCGATACTGTAAAGGCTCTTTGCTCTGCAGAGGACAGATACGTGCTCAGTGGTGCTGGAAAGGAAGAAGGGAAAATTGCCATCTGGAAAGTTGAATAGTGAAGCTATTCAAAATATGCCTACCTGTGCTGGAAAGAAGACCTCAGGCCTCGGTTACTCTAGCATTTTGCTTCTGTTTCAGCCACCTGTCAGTGTTATTTTTGTATTTATTCAGCTATTTTCAGTAGCTACATTGTTGCTGAAAATCAAGGTTGAAATGAATCTCTCTTTGCACCTTGTATTGCACCTGCATTATTTGATAAAGAAATGGAAATGTGAATAGAGGGATCTCTGGCTTTAAACTTAACCATGTTTTGTTGTGAAGGATTAGAGTTACAGGCCAGGTCTGTTATGCAGGCTTCATTAAATCAGCTGAGGCTGCTGAGGATAGGCTCAGTAATTCCACAGGAGCTCTTTCTCAGCAGTGCATATAATAGCTGGGAAAGTTCACTGAAATCAAACAAACAAACAACAAATCCCAGAACCAAACCAAAAACAAAACACCCCAATGGGTTTGTTTGATTCATTGAGTTAATGTAAGTGCTGAGTATTTATCTTTCTGAACTAGCAGCTAGAATTAGCTGGGAAGACTGCCCGTTATCACTGTGTGTATATATTTATGGTGCTGTATTATTTAAAAGGTAGATACAGGCAGACTCTTCTTGATAGCACTGGAAACTTCCTGCTGTTAAAACAGGATACTTGGATAGTGTCAGTAACTGTCCTTAAATGGTTTTTTTTTCTCCTAAAAACAATGCACAGCACTTGGCATTTATGAAACTGACATTTTTTTCCCCATCTGAAATACTTTATTTAACTACTGTTTGTATTACATTTGCTCTTGGAAGCAACCTCTTAGTGACTGTGCAAAGAAATCTCTGCCAGTCCTCCCTTCAGCCACCATTTCTGTAATCAGAGGAACTGCTGACATTTAGTAGAGAAAAAGTCATCAAACTATGCCTTAACTACTGAAGTGGGCATCGTCAAATTGCCCTCTAAGGGGTTCTTTCAAGCAGCATTTCCCAATCACTTCCTAATGTTCTTTTTTCCATTGACAACAAAATCATCTACAAGTAAAACAATGAATCTTTGCAGAGTAGTTTTACTTGTATCAGTGCTGAGTGAAGTGGCATACAATATTTATTACAAACAGAAGGAACAAACGGGCTGCTACTTTTTTACCTGTAGGCCTGATAGAAATGTAAACTACTAAAAGTATACTCCATCTAATACTTCAAATCTTTCAAGGTACTGATGAAAGGTTTTATGTGATGGTAATTGTAATTATACCTTTTTAGTATTTTTTCAATTTACGAATATTAAACACTATACTGATACTCTGGCCTTTCTTTGTTCCTTTTTCCTGTGTAATGTAGTGCACAATATAAGAACTATGGATTTTTTTTGCGTTGACTTGCATCACCTCTTTGTGCTAAGGAGAATAATTGCCTGTGTTTGTCTCTGCACATTCTCCTTTCTAAAAACAGCTTCTGCTGCTCATGTGTCCTTCTGAGCCCCTCAGCTGTACCTTCCAAACTCCTTATTTCCTCCCCAGGCACCTGTCTGGCTGCTGGTGGTAGGTGAAGGTAATTATGTTCTGTCTGCAGAGACACACGGGAGCTGAGCTGCTGAGGCAGTGTCAGTTGTTGCAGAGGTGTACTCAGCTACTGCAGCCTGTTTGCCAGTGCCTGATTCCTCCTAGACTCCTTGCTTTGCTGTCTCTGCTGCTACCCTGCTTGTGTAAATGTCAGATGACAAAACTAGAGAATGCCAGTTTTTATGCTTGAACTCTTCTAGAAAACTCATGTTGTACTGATTGAATAGCACCAAAATTTATTGATGAGATGGCTCCTTTTCAGAATGCTGATTTCTTTAATACCATCTGTTGCTATGGCTGTTGAACACAAGCACGTAGGAGTGCAGATCCTTCAACAGTCATCCCTAAGGACAGGAGTAGCAACAATACAAATACGACTGATTTGGCACACAGTGCCATGTTGTTTTGCCTCTCCTCACGTGATGAGAAAGCTCAGGTATGTGTTTACTTTCTATTTCTGCTTTGCTCCAGTGTTACGGACATGACAGTGAACCTGCAGGAATGGGGCTTTGGGGTTCAGCTCAGTTTTCAGTCCACTTGTTCTTTTCCTGCTGTTTGGGCCCCTTGGTGTTGGGAAGGCATACGGGGAGGGATTCTCAGGCCCCAGATACCCTCAGAGCTGCTCTTTGCCATGCTGCCTACTAAGAGTCTGGCAGGTTAAGCTGCCAGTGAGCACTACACACTAATCCTGTTGGTGGATGCTGCCTTTTCATTTGTGTGTTCCCTGTCCATCTCTCTTGCCAGCGTGCAGTACGGTGTTTGAGGTGAGAACACCTTCTAGTTGTGTTCATGACATAACACTGTGTTGGCACTTAGCAAGGACTCCTGCAGATGACCTTATAAATGCTACTGCTTGAATGCTTAGATTTTGTAAAAATTTGCTGAGCCTTTCAAATCAAAGGCAAATTCTCAGGGCTCAAAACAGGCGGCCAAACAGTGGGGAAGTTTTATGTTGTACCGGAGATTGTCTTTTCCTTACAATGATGTATAAAAATTTATAAATAGTTTATAGATAAATGTATAGGCTGCATCCTGCCAACCTGCATTACAGCCAATATTTCAGTTTTCACTTGTCTGGAGAGGTTTTGGCATTTCTCTGTCTGTCTCCACTCAACACCAAGTAACAGCTTTCCTGAGTGGGGATAAAGACCTTCCAAGCTTCAGGAAGCCACTTTGGGAACACATGCAGCACTCTGAGCTCTCTTGCCGAGCTGCTGTTGGGATTGATCAGCTGTACCTTCAACCCCTCAAGTCTCCCTGTTCTGCCATTCCTTCCTTTTCTGCTTTTTTGAAGTACTGCTTGCTTCTTGGAAACCATCTGCAGTTGAAGGTTAATTCTTGTTCGACTCCTTTCTGCTGTTGATTTTTCAGGCCGAGGGGTGGCAGTGTTTGCTTCTAGAAATAACCTGCATGAACCGCGGAGACGGGAGCTGCTTGGAAAGCCTGGCCTTTGAGTTCTGGTTGTGATCTCCCGCATGGGCTGTGCAGTGAGGTAGGAAACAGCTTCTTTTGCCTTTCAGTCTGTAGTCATGGGCTGCTGTAGGACTGTTGTAGGGATAGGCTTCTTTCTTTGTCAGTACTGAATGACCTTTGCCTTTCTCTCTCAGCTGTTTAGAGCAGGGGAGAAAAGCAGAAACCCATCCTAGCACTGCTGTTCTGACTTGACTTGCCTCTGTCACTCTTTCTGTAGTTTCAGCCACAATGTTCCCGTGGTTGCCTGAAGAACCTACTTTCCTTCCCAGTACTTCCCCCATGACTGCCCCAGGAGGCAGCACACGTGCTGGCTATCACTTGCTGTATGGCTTTAGTGCAGTTCTTGTCTGTGATTGGGTCAGATTCCATTTAGGGGCAGAGGACAAAGTAGATGATACTGGATGTGTGCAGGATCACCCACCTGGCTTTTCCCCCTGCCCATCACCCTTGGCCCTAGGATTTGGGTTGTTTTCTCCTGCTGTGATGCCCCTTTTGTTACTGCAGCCCTTCAGGGAGTGTTTCCCTGTGGGATGGATGCCCCCTGCCCATTTTCACTGTCCAAAGTTCCCTTCTGCCTGTTTACCTCTGTGCTTGCAAGAGTTTCATGTCACAAGGCTGGATGTGACAGCAAGAAATTCTTGGTGATTCTACAATGCCACTACTTTAGTGGAGAAATACTGGTGGCAGGTGGATGATTGGACTGGATGATCATGGAGGCTTTTTCCAACCTTGGTGATTCTGTGATTCTCTAAGTCTTAGCCTGTGTGTGGGCAACAACACAGTGTGCACACAAATCCTGCCAGGCACAGCTGGTTTTGGGCTGCTAGCTGCCTCAGCACCCCAACCTGGTGCATGGGGTTGCTAAATGCCTGTTCCTTCCTTGGTAAGTGGTGTTACCTCTCCATCAAGCATTGCAGGCTGGTGATGGACATGGGGACTGCGTTGTCACCCACCACCCCATATGGGAAAGGTGGGTGTGAGGGGGTTGTGGAGAACCCAAGGGAGGCAGGGACTGACCCTCACTTGGGGTTGGTAAAGCGACAGTAGTTTGCTTTGTCCTTTGTTAGGTCCAAAGGTTTCTGCTTCCCATTGCTCTTCCCTGAAGCCATCCTGCCCTGTTACTGAAAAGGATGCAGTAGGGTTCCCCATCTTCCCCCGCCTTTAGCATGGTGCAGAGCTGGTACATCGATGCTTGGGAGGAGATGAATGAACCAAACGCTGCATGGGCGATGATTTCTCTGAGCTGGTGCTACAGGGCCTGACAAACTGCCTTAGGAGAAGTCACAGACCAAATCCATCAAGTAAATCACTGGAAATTCAACTAATAAAACAGAGCTCTTCATGCTCTAAGTTCAACCAGGCAGCTGGTATGGGGAACCTGATACAGATGTCCCTTTTGTCCCCTCTTGTCACCTGCAGAGTCTGAGTGGTTAACCAGTTTGGCTGTGAACTGACTGATGGGCTGGCAAAGGAGGGGTGAGGATTCCATCTGCTTGAAGGGAAAACCCTAAACACCCTGTAGTGCTCTCAGTGATAGCCCCCTCTTACCTTCACCTGGGCATGGGTCAGAGCAAGCAGGGCAAAAGCAGAATCTGTATTCAAGGATGTGCATCCCTCCGGGGCTGCAGCAGTTTGCTCTTCTGTCTGCACTCACAGAATCACAGAATGGCCTGGGTTGGAAGGGACCTCAAGGATCATGAATCTCCAACCCCACTGCTGGGCAGGGCCACCAACCGCCCCATTTACTAGATCAGATTGCCCAGGGCCTCGTCCAACCTGGCCTTGAACACCTCCAGGGACGGGGCATCCACAACCTCTCTGGGCAGCCTGTTCCAGCATCTCACCACTCTCCTTGTCCTTCTCTGCAGAGCTGCTCTCAAGGACTGCTCCTTCCAGTCTGTACAGATGCCTGGGGTTCCTCCGGCCCAAGTGCAAAGCCCTGCACTTTGCCATGTTGAACCTCATTAGGTTCACCCGGGCCCACCTTTCAAGTCTGTCCAGGTCCCTCTGAATGGCATCCCTTCCTTCCTCCCCCGGTATACCCTGATGTTCCAAGTGATGGAGCCCACACTAAGTGCCTCCACCCAAGCTCCTTACAAACAACAGAGGAATGCAAACCACAAACTCTTACTGAAATGTTTATTAAGATTGAACTTCAGAACAACGGATTGGAACACAATGTCTTGTGGAGTAGAATATCTCTAAATTGATTTTTGTTTTCTACGCGTAAATGAAAAAAAAATCAAGATATTATACAAAAAGAACAGAAAGTGCAGAACACAATAAAACAGTCCTCATGCAACAACGTTTTTTGTTTTAACCTTAAAACAGAAAATAAGCTCAACAGTGTAGAAATAAAAAACATACATACGTTATGCCGTCTACGCACTCAAACATTCATCTGTGACATTACTTTTCTTTATCCCTTTTTCCTCATAAAACTTAACGTTATGTGTTTAACACATGCTTATAAACATTGCTAAACTCAGCAAGAGCTATTATAGTGCCCCAACTTAATAAGTTGATAAAAAAGTAGTTGTCGTATGGCCAGTTCACACAGGAACTAAATATTCTCTTTTTTATTTTTTCTGCTATGAGATGCCTATATGCAGCTTTCTATTAATATGAGGCATTTAAAACAAGCTGGTCATTTGGCTACCACAAGGGCTTAGTGTTCATGTTACATCAGAATAAAGAGTAATAATTGAGAACTGCCAATTTGTTAATAGTTAACTCTCTCTGGTTTTGGGGCTGTTTACTACAATTTGGCTACCACTGAGTAGCGAACAGGTGCAGGCGAAGGGGACGATCTGCTCAAGGAAGGCTTTGCTTCCAGAGCTCTACCCCCAGCTCCAAAATGTTGAACTGAATCTGTGTCCTGGCCTTTCTGTAAAGCTTTAGCAGGCCCCAAACACAGCAGAAGCCTTTGAATTTGAGAAGAAACTCTCGTTTCGTTTTGTTCTTTTGAGGGAAAATATTTGCCACTCAATGGCCATAATTTTCATCCATGTCAGACCTCTCCAGGGTGAGGAACAGCAAAGCTGAAGGACGGGGGGGGGAAGAAGTCAAATGCAGCCCACCCCCTGGCAATCCAATTGAAATCACGTAACAAACTGAATATGCAAACAAGCAGACCCTGCTGCTCGGGCAGACCAAAGCCACGCGCTACTGCCACATTACAGGAGGACAACTGAGCCTTTAGGAAGTTATCTAATGTAATTTACTTCTGAACTGCCCAGGACTGCTGAGCCTCAAAACCCAAACAGCAGTTGGTAGCTGAGCTCCTGCAGCTCGCCTCTGGGAACCGCTTTTTCTGGATGCAACATGAGAAACAGAAAACTTTGGGTAGCATCACGTCTTAAAATGACCATTTTCAACGCACTTCATGAATGTTCAGCTTTGTCGCTTAAGAATAACAGCTAAAGGACTCTCTGTTACCATAAAGTTTCTGCAAAGAAAAATAAAATTTGGTATCTCTTCTACACAGTCATTCATAACATTTCTGTGCAACATTTGGTGTTCATTACATTTATTTGGCCTATTAAAAGGAAGCAAGAACAAAACAGCTGCAAATAAAACCAACTTCTTTCACAACAGATACTTCAGATGCCGAAGCTGCTACATGTGCTTGGAATATCATGCAGGAGTTCACTTACTCACTTAAATAGGATATATACTTATAGCTGAGCTCGTCTCGTGTCAGACAAGGATGAGGGAAAACCTGGAAGAACTCAGTTGAAAACACTGTCAAGTACAGTGACAAAGAGCACACAACCACCAACGGTATTTTGGCCCGAACAGTGTGTATATGAAGCTGTATACACACAGACACATGCACGCACACACGCACACCTAAAAAGCTCTCAGTGATTGAACTAGAATTCATTGCAGAGACCGAACCGCAGAGTGGCTGGCGAGCCAGCTTCTCATTTAGAGAAAATTACTGAAAAGAGGAGTGACCACCAAAACCACCTGTCTGCCCAGCGTGGAGGAAGCTTTCCCAGGTACCAATCACAACTTCCTCCACCTTTACTGGCAAGTGTGACCTCAACCCACATTGCTGCAAGGAGATGCAGCACAGCCCTGAAAAGCCTGCCTTCTGTGATGGTGATAAGGGTGATGAAGGCCAAGCTCAGCACAGGGTGGGCAGATGAGTTTTTAATGATGGAACGGAGACTTTATTGAGGTATCTGGCACTAATCATTTCTGGTGCTGCTGTCATTCAAGTGCTCGGGGGATTTGGATGAGATGGGACAGGGATGAGGAAGGCTCAGCCCCACTCACCATGGGCTGTGCAGTTGCACTGGTGAAGCTGGGAGGGTAAATGCCAGCTCCCCTCTGAGCAGGGATTCTTTCAAACTGCAGGGAGGGGCTCCAAACGAAAGGGGAAAAGGACACTGTTTGAAGGAACACTAACCTCTGTTGGATTTATTGGCTTCCTCCCTCCTAATGATGAACAACCCACATCTTACCATAACTGCTTACTGCCAGCGCTAGCCAACACAACCAGATTCATATTATAAAAAGCCTGTTTGGGTCATAAATCTCCATGAAAGTCATCTAACCAGCAGGAAGGGAAACATTCCTAAGAAATTATTGCTTCTGGAATCTGTAATTGCCAGCCACAAAGAGTTCGAGCCCAGTGAGACTCTTGTGATAACCCAATGGTGCACAATCCCCACTGCGCCTTTCTGAGCGGTGCGGTTTGAGCTGCTCTGCTTTCATGTGAAGTACTTCACGACGTGCAAGCTTGCCGACCGCAGAGTCCGAGTGAAACACTCAGCAATCTGAGCTCCAACAGTGTCTCATGTAGGGGCGTTGCATGCCACCCAAGACTGCAGCAAAATACGTTAAAATTGTTTACAGTATAGAGCAACTTGGAGTGAAACCACAAAACCACAAACCTACTGCAGTGAAGGTCCTGCGAGATGGAGCATGCAGGATGAGTTGGAGTGTGCAGTAATACTGGCAAACAACGATGCTTGCTATCGTCAGGAATTAAGTAAAGCCCCTTCAACTCCCTCTTCTGCAATAAAGATCGTACTAATTTATATTTTAATTGTGGCAAAAAAAAAAGTTCTGTATCAAAAGGTGAGGGGCGCATTTAGAAATAAATGAGAGCCCCCTCCACCTTGAGAAGTGCCGGGGTAAAAGGGAAAGTTCTCAAATTCAAGAGAAAGCATTGTATCAACAGATGTCAGAAACGACCCCTGGCGAGCGCAGGGGAAGCCAACGCTGTGCTTTCACAGCCTGGCCGAGGGACAGGAGGAGATGCTTTGGCAGGGGCTGCCCCAAGTTAGTTCTTCTGGCAATACTACAAATACTTCGGCGTGTTTACAATGGATAATTGTTTCCTTCGGTTTTGTAGGGCAGTGAAATAGAGCTTCCTGCTACAAAGCACTGTGCATATTTATGTGTTACAAACACACTAAACAATGCCATGAACAATCCCGTATCTGGATTTTAATTTCAGTTCCTAGAAATGAGGCTGGGACAAACTAGACCTGCTCTGCTTTTGACTGAAAGTCTCTAGGTTGGAAATGTCCTTCTCCCTCCTCACCGCTTGCCACGACATAGAAAACTAAATAAAGGCATGCAACACCGGTCTGCAAGAGGGAGCTTCAGCATCTCCTCCCTCCTTGCAGCTGGACCTTGGTGGGCTCGACTGTGCTGTGAAAGAAACCACGGCTTACAAAGGTGCTACGCAGAGCGGTGGTGGTTGGAAGCTACATTCACCATCAATGGAACTCGTGAGTGGTGGGGAAATAGGTAAGGCTGGCAGCTATAAAAAGCGTAGAGGAACCTTGCAAGAAATAAGGTTCACGTAAGGAGTACTTGACGGAGCTCATTTAAACAAAAGCAGAATCTTCAAGGAGCTTTAAAAATAAAATAGTAAAGCCACTTTAAAATGTCTAACTCAGTATGTATTTTACACGAATGCCAGTTATAGGGTGAAATACAACACGCATCTCTTCTACATACATGAATATCACCAGAATATATTAAATGTAACTGAGATGATAAAATTCACGGCAGAAGTTCAGTTAAAGGATTTCTCACAACTGCTTTCTTCAATAAGGTCTCACATTCTTCAGTAGTACTATTCCCCTGTCAGAGCACAGTTCACAGTATGCGTTCGAAATAAAAATAATATTCACCTTAAGAAAAAAAAAAAAAAAGACTTTTTTGAGACACTTGGAAAGAAAATAAAAAGAAGTCCCACGCGATTCCATCTACTTTAGTGCTCGGAATTCCACCGGCCTAAACGCAGCACTGTCACCTTTGACAGCAGAGGACATCCCACTGACTGACAGCCTTCAGCTCACAGCACACGTACGCCACCAGGAATTCGTCACCCACGCCAGCCAAAACTGCGTGTCAGCTTCAAATATACCAAAACATACATTTCTTAAATACATGACCATTCAAGTAATTTATTAAAAACTGCTTTTTCATTTTGAAATATATAGATTTTTTTCTTTCGAATGACTATATTGCAGCATGGTTTACACATGCAGTTTAAAGTACTGTAGTATCACAAGTTTGAGGCAGCAGAAATCTTACGATGAGCTGTGATTTGTCTGTTTATAGCACATGGACTGACCGCAGCCCGTAGGTCCACGCCAAAATGAGGAAACAGCATCACAAACGCTCCTTAGAAGACGACAGATGGAAGTTCAGTTTCTGAAGTTGCTTTTAAAGTGGCTGCCGGATCTCTGAGCTTTGTCTGCCCACCGACCGGGGCACTGCCAGCAATCCAAATAAAACTGTAAATCAGATTAGCTCAACTCTTTTAAGCTCTTCACAGAAAATGTCTCTGCACTGCAGCTATGTCCTGAATCAAGGAAGGGGCACGGAGGTTGCGCTGACGAAATTGGTAGAGCAGCTCAGAAGAGCTCCAGCCTACAACTCCTCCAAGACAGGGACTGGAACAGCAACACATGTGAGTGGATTGGATTTTAAGGCCTAAAAACTGTTTCTGACACAAATTTTTATACAACCAGACTATGCCATAAAGTTACAGAGGTAGGCCTTCGGTTCACCTTGTTGTACTGACTCTGTGCCTTTAACCTGACTGCTGCGTTCCCAGCCTGGAGGTTAAAGGAGCAAAAAAAGTGCAAGTAAGCAATGACTTCCTTCCGCCAAATGAGAATTTGCACACCCATCCCACAAAGCTGACCCCGGGGACACTCTCCTCCACGGCAGCTTCATCCAGAGAGGATTAAGTTTAAATGCCAAGAAAGCCCCAGAGCTCACCAGTACGCAAAACTCCCAGCTAAAAAATTGTCACAGCGTATTCCAACGACATTCATCAAATTCAGCACTTGTGATAAAAACCTGCGAGTGCTGATCACCTCTCCCAGCTGCTGCTCCTTCCACCTACAGTCCACATCACGCACCCAATGTCACCTACAAGCAGCAGATTTGGGAGTAGCTGTTGAACAGTTATGACCAAAAGGATTCACAGCAGTTTCTCAGAAACCGCAGTAATTGCTTTTTTTCCTTGAAAACAGAACAATTCTCCAGTAATTGCACTAACAAAAAATGCGACGTCTAAAATTAACATTCAAGAACCGTAGCTGTCAGACCAATGATATGGTTATGAAAAGAACTGATCATGGTGTCTAAGCATCTCATTCAGCTACTGCACTAGTGAAATTGGAAATGTTCAGACAAATAAACAGCAGGAGACTGTAAGTCAAGATAGCTTCCATTTTCAGTTAGTTTAAAAACAGCCGGAAACTTAATTTTTCTAACTGCTAATTGTATACACTGTGAGTCTCATGCAGATTAATAAAATTTACTTGAAATCTAAATGTATTGGTAATAAAAAAGTGTTCAGAAATGACATTTCTAAGTTGTAGAGAAAGCAATTAGCATCACAGCTACCTGTTCAAACCTATAGTAAGGACTACAGAACTTCATTTACATTTTTGCATGAAACTGCCTTTTCTTCTGCAATTTTAGCTACAAGTAGTGAAGATCTTAATTCGTTTTCCTGAAAAAAAAAAAAAAAAAAAAAAAAAATAAAAGAAGAGTTCTTGATCCTGCACCTGCACTCCCTGGAATGTGGGTGAGCAACAAGCGGCGGCCTCACACAGCTGACTCGCCCTCCAGCTCCGATGTGGTGGTTCCTTTGCGTGTGAGCTTCAGGACAGTTGGCTTCTCTGTGCTTGTGCTGTTGCCCTCAGTTGTCTCTGGAGGACCCAGTCCTTTCTGTTCTTCCTTTGGCTCTTCATTGACTTCGGGATAAATCACCAAGAAGGTAGCTGTCAAAAACCCCAGGAAAGATCCCACTGAAGCCACCATGGGAATGACTCTGACTGTGCCAACCGCATCCACCACACTACCAAGGGCAGAGGCCACGAGGATCTGGGAGATGTAAACCTGACACGACAGAATAGCACAGTCTATGCCAAATCCTCGCTTTGAGTTCCCAGGGCTGTGGTGAATGTACTGGAAAAGACAAGAAATATATGTTAGGAGGTAAAACAAGGGAGGAATCTGCATATTCCAACACTGGGATCTTCCCTGCATGTCTTAGCCACAATCAACTTTATGCCATCCCCTAAGCACCACACTACACATGTCCAAAGCAACAGCCTCCTTATCTCCTCCTTACACCGAAGCAGATATTTACTGGGGCACTCCTAGCATGAACTTGACTCCCGGATTAGTTTTCGTAAGAAATGTACATGAGACTGTTGGTGAAAATTATTTCTGTGATTTTAAAAAGAATCTCCCTCCCAATACCAACACAGAAATGTGTTAAAATATACAATCCTCATGTGGTTTGTAATCCAAATGTAACGGTTCTAAAATGTGGAAAGTGAAGCTGTCCTCAGTTCCAGCAAAAATGAGGACGTTACACCTCCTCACATCCATAGCTGCATTTCCAGATTCACCTCAAGATCTAAGACTGCCAAGAATCTATCAAACCTCTCACACCTCAGCACAGGATAAAGCAATTTTGAGAAAACCCGACAGAGAACTTCATGCCAACTCCATCTGACTTAATTAGCAACTCTCAAGGACAAATCTGTGCTACAAGCAGGTTTCTCAAATAACTGGCTTCAGTAGGTCCCCTCTGTCACTCTGATCTTCAGAAAAGTGTTCATGCCCTGCTTTGATCAAAATATTTCACGTACCTCTTTGATATCATGGTATTGTCCCAAAAGTGCGTAGGGGCAGTAGGAGATGCTCATAGAAACTATTCCCATAGTGCTGATCATTATCATGGTGACGTACACGTTGGGGAATATGGCCATCACTGCAGTGCCAAGAGAAAATCCCAGCGTGCCCAGGATGTAGATCACTTTTATACTAAGGTCATAGTTGTCCAAGTATTTCTGTAACAAGGCTGCAAAGATCAAGAACAAAATAAATGCCACCTCAGGGTTTGAATTTTGGGTGGTCCTGTGTGGAACCCGGCACTGGACTTCATGGTCCTTGTGGGTCATCTACAGCTTGGGATATTCTATGATTCGATGATTGAGGTGGCAGTGACAGCTTGATATATTGTTTGGGATTTGGATTCTCCCTGCGTATATGGCAATTCTTAGCATCATAGCTCACCCCTCACTACAATAGGACATACTGCCACTTCAGAGATAGGAGCTAATAAGCTTTAGGCTAACAAGCCTGAAGATCTGCTACAAGTCTGAAGGAACTCAATGACTTGAAACCCAATGACCTGAAACTCAACATGGCCCATTCACAGGCAGTCCATTCATTAATTTTATCTACTTATTGAACTTCATAAATGCACAGCTGTACCCTGAGTGTAGAGTTGTTGCTAATTTAAACTTTTTGCTAAATTAAATGATCAGATAACGGAGATAACCAAAGTAAACAGCCATACTGCAGTCTCTGTACAGACACAAGCTGCCCACCTAAACTTTGATTTGACATTTCTCAACAAAGAGGCAGTCCCCATCATCACAGAATCACAGAATGGCCTGGATTGAAAAGGATCACAATGATCATCGAGTTTCAACCCCCCTGCTATGTGCAGGGTCGCCAACCACCAGACCAGGCTGCCCAGAGCCACATCCAGCCTGGCCTTGAATGCCTCCAGGGATGGGGCGTCCACAGCCTCCTTGGGCAACCTGTTCCAGTGCATCACCACCCTCTGAGTGAAAAACTTCTTCCTAATATCTAAGCTAAACCTCCCCTGTCTCAG
>PPHD01009497.1:0-20613 GCA_002909625.1 Bambusicola thoracicus
AGACAATATATTAGTAGCGCTGCATATTGGGGAAAAAAAAAAAAGACCTTTCCAGAGTATATTGTGTTATGTTTAGATACTCTAGTTACATGTTTATTTTCATATATATATTCATATCTGTACCTATTTCTACAAATTTATTTGATTGCTATAACATAATAAGTGACTTGCGGTGGTTTCAAGATAGGGTGATCATATTAATCATGTGCATTTTATAAGCACTATGTATTAATTGTCTCAATATAATGTGTACTATCAGCCTTTTGACATTTTATGTTACTTTAAAATAAATTCTAAATATTACCTCATATAACATTTTCCGAAAATTAGGCACCAACTTGTAACTGCTACTTTGTATACAATTTCAGTTGGAAACTTAACAGTAACATCCTGGATATTTTGCTATTGGATTTTTCTTTTCTTCACAATCTGATGTCTATCTTCTTCCAAAGTATTATAATTTCCTTAAACAGATGTAGAAAACTCCTTTTAATTACGCAAATTAAAATGTTACATAAATTTCATTCAGCATATGATAACTGTCATGTGAAGTTCAAACTTCTAATTGTAAGAGGCTTGTACTTTAAGAAAATCGTCTTAAAAGTCTTATGAACTTTGATTTCTGATTTGTCTAATTTCATAGAATCATCTTACAACCATAGGATGGCTTAGGTTGGAAGGATCCTTAAAATCCATCTAGTTCCAACACTCCACTGTTGGCAGGGTTACCACCCACTTGATAAGGCTGCCCAGTTTCAGTTATTAAAGACACGTAGCAGAGCACCAAATAAAAGATTTTCTTTCCCAGATCTGCTAAGTTTGAATTGATACTTCTATTATTTCTGATTGCTCTCTGGCATACAAACAAATCTCTATCAGCTTCAACTTCAACAGTTTCAAAGTTCTGTCTTGTGCTACAGGTTGCAAGACTAGAGATTAAAAATGCAGTTAAACTGCAGCCTAGAACATTTTACATCAGCTTTGGAGCTCCTTAGTAATTTCATAGTCTATCTACATGAGTTGTGGAAGGATGCTAGAGTAAAATACGTACTTAAGTGAGATATCAGCATATGTTTATAATAAAAACTTTCAAGGTTTCTTTCTTTTGTTTATTAAATCCTCAATTAATTGGAAAGCTATTACTGCTGAGCAAGCCCTGGTGGTACAGAAGTATTATAGGCAATGCAAATAGTTGGGCAATATAATGTATATATCTGTTTTCAACTTCCATTGACATTTTTTCATTGCTCTGCAAACTTACAATAACACAACATGTTAATTTAATATTCACAGTTGCTTTTCTCACCATTTTGTATTAATTTTTGCTGGAATAAGTTGAATTATATAATGGTGGCAGCAATATAGTGTGAAAATGTTTAATGCAGCCAAACTTTAACTATGAGATTTGACTCCAAAGTAAATTTCCATCTAAATTTAGCTGCTAAGAAATGAAGAGTGGAAAATAAACCCACAGTAGTTCATAAAATTGGTTCCTAAACGAAATATAATCGCATTTTTATTTCCAACAGTCTCATTTCAACTCTAATGTGGAACACTGGAACCTTCAAAGTTTAACAGGAGTTCTAGGGAATGGAGTTTTTTAGAAATTGGCATGTCGTCGGGTCTTAAAATAACAGACTAAGTAGTAAACAAATTACAGTTATATGTAAGTTAAGTTTCTTACAGACTTGTATTTCATGTCATGGCCTGTAATTTGAATGCTTAAATAAAGTTAAATTCCTGCATCTGTGTTAGAAGAAATGTTTGAGTATAGAATGACTGGCAGTGTTTGATTAAAATCAATTCAGATATAAGGCAACATCCATTCACAACAGAACAAAGTTTGGAGCTTTAAATACCATCTAGAATTAATGTGTGTTGTAGTCTGTTATAGCAACATAGCTCAGAGCTGGATTATTACAACAAACAATACGTTACTAAAGTTCCACTCTTTAAACACATGCAACATTTTCTAATTGGTATACTGGACCAGTGTCAGTGGTTTTTATTATAATGTAATTGCTGGATTCAATAATGCATATTTATTTCCATTACCTCAAAAGTATGTCTAGGTGACTAATTTAGAGGAAGGCTTTTCAAGTGTTGATATCTACCACAAATGTCTCTCAACTTGTTTTTATAGCCTCTGAAAAGCAGATGAAGTTAGTTTGCAGAGAATCTTCAGAAGAACATCTCCAGCCCTTCAAGGAGAAATTAGAAGAATTCTTCCAGAAAGGTAAACACATTTCAAAACTATGTATATATCAGTCAATAGTGTAATGTTTTGCAAAGTATTCTATACATAATGTAAGCTGCATTGCTCTACAAATTCCTACTGTTATGGATTATGTTCCTAATATGCCTAATATGTATTTAGAGTAATGGATACACAGATCTTAGACACCACATATCAAAGGTAATTATTTCCTCGATCTCATGCATTTCTTATTATTTTCTGATTTATATTTTATCATTACAATTAGGTAATTATATTCATCGTAGACTTATCAGATTTATCTAACAGAACATATATCTTCAAGTTCCTTATCTTGCTTGTTGCAGCATTGTGGCTAAAAGTGGTAAGCTGTAACACTATTTGGGTTACAAATCATAGAATCACAGAATCGTAGAATTGCCTGGGTTGAAACTCAATGATCATTATGGTCCTTTTCAACCCCCCTGCTATGTGCAGGGTTACCAACAATTAGATCAGGCTGCCCAGAGCCACATCCAGCCTGGCCTTGAATGCCTCCAGGGATAGGGCATACACAACTTCCTTGGGCAACCTGTTCCAGTGTGTCACCACCCTGTGTGTGAAAAACTTCTTTGAACAAATCCAAAACACAACACCGTATGAGCTGCTATGAAGACAATTAACTTCATCCCCGCCATTAATGAAAGTAGACAAATGTCAACGAAAAGAAAAAAAAGAATTTCAAAAGTTTCAAGAGTCTAGCCTTAAGCATGAGGAACATATTGTGTTGTCTTTTCACGTTTTCCTTTGATATCTTTCTTATAGTTGTCCTCATTCTGTACTCATTTTCATTAGCATATTCATGTGCAAAGTTCGGGGAGCTTCAGACCCTATAGTTATTCTCCCTTTACTTCCTTCAGTCACTTATCTCCTTGGTTTGAAGCTTTGTAATGGGTGAGTGGTACTTTGTATGGCATTAGAAGGGAAATCCTATAAAATTGTGTGCTAAAGATATGTGACAACAATCTTGATTTATAATATTAGAATAGGTATTGGACAAATTTCAAGAAGTTCAGTGGTTCAGTTCAGATAAGTGTCTGGAAACTCAACTACTCTCTAAAATTAGGAGTTAACTGATAATGCCGAGCATCCATTAAGCATCTGGTTTCAGTTTTGTTTGTTTAAAAAAGGAGTTGTGGGTGATTTAAGCAAATGTATGAAAAAATAGTCTGTTATCTTCCTGCCAGCTCACAGCAAGTATCCAAAACTCAGAAACTTCTGGCTTGGAAATAGGGCTGGAACTCATAGATACTTGTTTTTTTTTCTCAAATCCTGATTTCCCATCATTTCTTCTCAATAATAAATGAGAAATACTGTAGGGTGCGGGGTGGAGGGGAGGGGGGGAAATTGATTTGCTTCATCAGATATGTTTATATTTCCTAATTACAATTAATACCAATTAAATCTAATACTTGCTGTGTTGTAATAAAAAGCATGCAGTGTTATGGAGACTGACGTTCTAAAATGCAAAAGGGGATAAACTGTACTTCTGCTGATGTCAGTGCTGTTTTGTATAACTGAATTTAACATAGTCTAGCGCCTTCAGCAAAGAATTAGGTGCCAGAACCTTTAGGTCTTATTCCCAGTTTAGCAACTTGACATATTATGCTAGAAGAGTTGGTTAATCTCTTTTTCAGAGAGCCTCACTTTCCTGGTACGCTGTGTAAAATAATGATTCTTGTTCTTTTTGTAGTGAAAGATGATCTTTGTCAAGTGTTACATGATTCCCACACGACAGGTGTAAACTGTGTTAATTCTTCATCAGCTATATTTGATATGCTCATGCTTTTTAAAAGGACTTAGATTATTCTGAAAACAAAAATAATCATTAATGGATTTAATAGTATGGTGGAAAAAAGAGATTAGTTTTACTATTATACATAGACATAAGAATTACCGTAAGAGACTGTACACATGCTGTATTTCCAGTAAAGTTACTACACATTGTTTTCAGAAATACATTTGTTCCATTTTCCACGATTCACAAAAATAACTTTGAAATCATGGCAATAATAGTTGGTTTGGAATACCCCTTAATTTATGAAACTATGGCTCAGAATTGTTTACGAAAACAACTCTTCTTTGAATTATCAAATTTTCAATTAAAAAAAAAGCATCAGAATTGTTAAATGTATTTGAGAAAAGTGCAAAATACCATTTTGAAAAGGAGAAAAGTAAGAGGGTTTGCTTATTGCAGCCATGAAGCTCGCTAGAAGTGCTGGCCATCAGCCATTGTTGTTAGTTTTTCATGACACTTTTTATTCTCATTCTGTCTTCTCTCAAGTATAATATGAACCAGAAAGCAGACAGCATACAAGAGCAGTCAACTAGACCTAATAAAACGTATTTTTCACTTCCCCCCCTTAACTATCTTATATTATTTGTCCATTGTCATAAATGTGGAAGTTTGTAACTCACATTCATCCAGAATCTTGCAAAATCTGGTCCCAAATTCCCCTTCATTGGTTTCAACCTAGAAAGGGTGTAAAAACTCTAATCTGGGCTGCATTTTCTCCCTTGAATACTGGAACGTGTGAATCAAAAAGCGTTTAGGCTTTGTAGCAATTACCCTAGGAAGTTCATAGCTGTCTCTTTTCATTTATCCAAGAATAAAGCATCTTGCTGATGGTAACTGTGCTATTAAAGGAATTCATTCCATTTACAACAGAGTCTGGGAAACAAGTAGTCTGATGTCAGAACAGAACAGTTTTTGAAAATCATTAATAGTGGGAAGGAATGCTATTTGGAAAAGCTACATGATGCACTCAAGTGCCCAAGGTAACAAACAAGATGGAGAGAAAGGGATTTGTCAAGTACAATAGATCTACTGAGATCAATCTTGTAGTGGAGGGAATTGTCCTGTGTATGAAATTGTAGCCTTGCATTTGGATAAACAGCACTGGTTATGTTGTTGCTTTGCTACAATTACTGTTTGTCTCACACTATATAACAGATGACTGTTGCTCAGTCATGGCACTGTACAGTAGAAAAATAGAGTCACAAACTAAGTGAGTCAATGTACTATTATGTCAGGAGGTAGTATATTTTTCAAACAAGGTTAGCAAGCACATGGAAAATGTCAGTAAATCTGATTTTTACTGCTAAGTGATTTCTTAATAATTTTAGCCAGGCTGCGGTAGCTACCTGGGCATGCTTCCAAACTGTTGTGCTTTTTAATGTACTTCTAGAGCAGAGCAGGAACTTTGATCCACATCCATTCATTTGCCTGTTTTTGAATGCACCGTAGAGGATTGTCAAGGAAGTCCAGTGGGAAAGAAAATAAGAAATTCTTTTAAGTCTAGCCCATTTCATTTGTATGTTAACTATTTTCTGTTTTGTATTATTCTTGTGGGAGTATAACTGAGAAATTAAGAAACGTCATGAAAAAAATTGTATCCAAGTGCACTGGCCAGAAGTTCTGATCAGAACGCTTTGATTTCTCTGACATGAGAATGGGAAAGATAAATAGGGACACTTGTCTGAATCTGTAAGAGGCCAGGTTGCCTACGCAGGCAGACAGATACCTCCTGACCTTTTCAAATATCTGAAGCATTTTCATGTAAATTGTTTGATCCAGGTCACCGCAACTATGTAAATAATTGTTACTTCCTTTCTGGTATCTTCAAGCTTTCATGTCAGTTCCACCTTCATAACTTCACTTCCAGAAAGGTAGTTTCTTCTAATTAAATTTAAATAAGAAATGCTTGTTGTGATTCTGTATTTTCTTACTCATTTGTAAGAAGGTGAAATACTAAATGTTTGAAATCACTGGCCTTTAAATCATAGAGTTCTAAGCTAAATCTTCTTCAAAGTGTTTTTGACTTCTTTTAACTGAATCATTTCTAAGGTTCTAAGGTAGTTTCCAGGAATATTTTTTTATTCTTCTTCATTCTTAATATCCCTACTCAGATAATTTTGTCATCATTTTACTCAGTATCAGATTACATTTATTTTCATTCAGTTTTACTATTTTTAATTTGCTTCTTCAGAATACCTAATGAATGATCTCATAGTAGCATTCAGATAGGGAAGTTGCCCCATGCCTTTTCTTTAATCGTGTAAAGTATTTCAGCTGGCTAACTGTCAATTCCTTGTTATTTTCTGATTGTTCCTGGATTTAAAAATGTGTTCTTCAATGTGGTTCTGGTGCTATATATTTCCATATGCAGTAATTTATTCTCTATATCTAGTATTATCCATTGTATCAACCCAGGTATCCTTACTTTTTTAGTCTGTAGTCCCTGAGTTGAAAGAATCTGGTAGTACAATTTCTTCTATTAAATAGATAAATAAATAAAAATATTTCCACTCAAAACAGCTTTTCAGTCAAAGCTGTGTATGTAGTAGGACGCTGACATATTTCAGCAGTGAATCAGTAGTCAAGAATTCTCCAAGTCACCATAATCAGTACAATTTTCACAATTCATGATATTTCATATTTCTCACTTGCTATTAGCAGAACATACCTTTATAAATTTTAATACAGTCAAAATTTAGGAAGAAATTTACATTGCTACTTATTACCTTTAATAATCTAACAACATTATATTGGTTCTAAAATGGAGAAATTATGTTTCAAGTCCTTATTCTTAGCCGTTTACTAGAGCTTGCCTGTAATGACTTCCCAAAATATCAGAATCCTCTGAAAAAATATTTTAAATTGTTGCTTCTCTACAACAAAGGTTGCTTCTCCTCAAGAAGTATATTCACAGAAACAATGTTCTTTTGAAGTCTTAGAAAAAAAGTATTCTAACACAGGTAATGAAACTGTCACATACTTGTTTTGCACTGTTATATTCCTCTACCTTAATCTACTTTATCTAATCATAGTGTTATGGCACTTGCTTTCCATTTTCTTCGTAAAGCTCTTGAACCTTTTAGAACTAAGTCAAGCAAGAATAACAAGAATTGTTTTTAAGGAGCATTGGATTTCAGTAACAATTGCCTTTTAACATCTGGTTTGTAAACAACAGCAGAAGGGCAATAGCACTTACAAGCATCTTACTGTTGCCCTGATGTTCTATTACCTTCACTTATGAGGCTACATTTGTCAACTAAAAAGCACCTTTGTAAAAATGACCAGTTCTACAAGGCATCAGACTGTCTTGCAAAATCTGTGACTGTTCAGTCTGCATATCAAATACTGGATCTTCCTTTTGTGAATAAACTATACAAATACAGAGACTTCTAACTTCAAAGCTGTATTTTCTATTTGACTCATCATGATTCTTTTTTCCCCTTCATTTGTTTTCACTGAGATGTTTTATTATCTCTGCCACACATATGCAGTTCTCACATTAAACAGTGTGGGAGGATATTTATGTCCAGTGTCAAACATGAAAAATATGTCATACTTCCTTGCAGTGATAATGTTTGCTTATAACTTTTTATCCTTCCCAGCAATGACATTACAGACCATCCAAAGTTTGTGTTAAGATGTGGAACGTTGTTTTATATGCCAGCAGCAGAATTACTTTAATCTTTCAAACTGTTTGTGACAGTCATAACTGTTTTCATCACTCAAACATTGTTGTATTTAAATACATGAAAGAGTGATTTACATAAATTGGCATGAGCCTGCAAAGCACAAATTCTTATTGCTGTGGTACTCTAAGATTTTAGAGTTGGACAATAGCCTCAGTCCATAAGATACCAAATAAGGTGTCTTAGAATGTGATTGCATCCATATGCCTCTTAAGAATGCAATATTGATAGTGAGCTGATTCAAAAAAGATTTTTCTCTGAAATGAACAATTCCTCCTACACTACTGAAAGAATTACCATCATTAAAGTCCTGAAAATATGATTTCTCAGGAAACTTTCAATTGAGTACTTTTGAGACAATTATACATAGATTGCTATAATCAGTTCCACTATAATCATGACTTACTATAAAATTGGAAGGCTAAACTACATTGAAATATGGAACATGTAATTTAGAAGTGCTTATAATTAGAAGTGTGATGTCATCCTCTCCTAGAAGACAAGGAAAGAATCTCTTAGAGAAAATGGTTACTTCCAGATTATTTCCAGTTTGATTGGTGTTGTTACACTGAATCATCATGGCTGCCACAGTGGTTGGCATTTCAACATAAAGGAGGATTTCTTATTATTCACAGTTGAGTGGCATAATTAATGTTGGTATTAATAACCTTGATCTAATACCAAAAACTGTGATGCGTATACTCGCTCTAAAATGTGTACCTACATTATTGATACCCTTGACTTAATCATTACCAACTTGTCTGGAATCTAACATTTTAAGTTTTCATCAAAACCCTTACTTTCTATTCAATTAGCATGGATTTCTTCCAGCACCTGTATCATAGTCATATAGGTAAACCACACCTCAGGTTACTTGTGTTGGTTTTCCATACGCTTTTCCTCTAGTCCAACTGCTTTGTTCTTCTTCACTGTCTTCTAATGAATTTCCTGTTTGATTTCGTATCTTCTTGTGTCTGAACTACAGTGTTACTCAGTTAGCATGTATGTAGTTCATGTGAATTTGCACTGCTATTTCCATTCTTGTCTTATCCTATTTGTGCTGGTATTGAAAGTCAGTGAACTAATAAAATTTAAGTCCCCGAGAAAACTTTTCTTGGTGGGAAATACAGATACATATTATTTTAGCTTATATATCCTATGTAAACAGCTTGTGCACAGACAGAAAAATTTACACGGGGGAAAAGAGCAGAGTCAAGAAATTGAAAGGACAGAAGAAAGTAACGCATTAACTTAAATAAGGAAAACCCAAAAGCTTACTACCAAAACACATTAATACCTACCACCACAGTGGTCACCCTCAACTTACGTTTGCCGTATATCCTCTATAATTTCACACCATACTCTTTGGATTAAGCTTGGAAATACCTTTTGCTGCTACCATAATACAAATTCATTATGACAATAACATGCTTAATATGATATGCATTTATGTGGAAATTTTCCTTAAACTTTTGAAGTTTTAGTATGTTGATTATTTCTCTACATCAATTTTCATACCTGTGCAAACATACAAATACCCCACTTTTGCATAATTGATTCAAATAATAGTTGCTGAAAGTTCTGTCAGGAAGTTGCATCTCTCTGGGTTAGAATGTGTTAGAATGTGTTTTTCTTTGTTAAGCAATAACAGCCAAAATCCGTAGGCCAGACATGAAATAGTCATCAGAACATGGCTCCTTTCTAGGTCAAAAAGACAAATTAATTTGACACCCAAACAATCTCAGTATTCAAGTGTCAATTCTCAAGAATCTGAAGCTGGTTAAAAGACAAAGCACAAGGTTGCTACTGAACTCAAAATTCAAGAGTGATGGAGTTAGAACACGTGGATGATCTGGATGCTACATTGCTTCAAGATTACAACTGCTGTAGAGGACAGACTTTTAATAAATGCTAGAAAAGTCTGATTTCAGAAGGTCACTTCAGCCTCTTCAGCAACTACTACTATGATTCCTGTGCCTAGATGCTTGGTGCCGGGGCAAGATATTTAGAGGAGTGTCATTACAAATTCACTGGCTTTGTCCTGAGATGCACACTCACATGATTGTTTGTTGAGCACCTCAACAGAGGTGGAGAGATCAGTGAAGTTTTTTACTCTTAAAAGATGAACTGATTGAAACAGTACTGCTTTCATGGCACATAGATCAATCCAAACCTTTTCTAGCATCAGGATTTTTCAGTAATCTAATTCTTGTTCCAAGAGAGCCATAAAATGCCTGAAAATAGGTTAATGGAATTTTCAGTTACTGTACTTTGTATTCTGGGATATACTAGGCTATTATTTAGAAATCTAGCAATTCTTTTTTAATATATATTCTATGTGTTTATCATGAAGAAGGCATGCTCAGTAAAGTTTCTGCGTTGTACTTGGAAGTGGTTTGCTGTTTCTTCTAAAAACATCAGTTAAAAGAATCTGACAGAAGACTTCTTAAAATTAATCTTTTTAATGCACTATTTACTGCTGTATTTTATTTGAGGCAAGGAGTAGAAGTATTGTAATACAGGTCCATATTTCCCTCTTCTTTACATTTGGTTTCAAACTGCAGGCTTTTCAAACTAATAGCTAGCTAATTTTTCCCACATAAATACAAGTTGTAGAGGAACTTTGTGCTAAAAGTGAGAATTAAGTACAATAGTAGTATGAAATCGTTTGGTATATCCTTGTGATTTTGTAAATGAAATTATTCCATTTTTGTTTGGGAAATTATTGAACCTATACTGTGATTACAATATTTTTAACCATCCGTTTGTGTACTTGTGTATGTATTTGTACGGTATGCCAGTAGTCCAACTGAGTGAGCTTTCCTATTGTTGTGTTCTTTATGTAGAAATTAAATAAGATTCAGATTGTTTTGTACAAAAACATGGGTGATTTAAACAGAATTTATTTATTTTGTACTTATGATGTTTGATTAATAGTTCTGATTTGTTTTTTATATTTCTCACAGCAAAGCTTAGGATTTCATATAAATTGCAAACCTTTATAAACAGGAAACTTGTTAGTTAAAAATTCTGAGTTTTATTGGAATATTTTATCTCTTGCAAAACATGTACTTTTTTTTTTTTTAACTTAACTGGATCCTGATAGATGTTCTGCAAATTCAGTTTTGTTTCAGATATGATGAAGACTAAAACACTGAACTTCAGCCACCAAGTTACATCAGTTTTAGTGATCGTAATAGCTCAGTGTGATGAGCTTTGCAGTTTACCCACTATATCTAATCTTTAATTTCATACGAAATTTTCAAAACAAGGAGTGTTCATTTGTCACATCCCACTTCACTCAAATGCAGTTATAGATGAAAAGAAAAAGAAAAAAAAAATGGATAGGCAAAATCTGCCTTAACGTTTCACTTGTTTTTCAGTAGGAATATTTGATGTCAATACTGCAAGTTTCTTTGATTTTCATTTTGATTTGATTTATCCCTAAATATAGGTAGTCTTGCTGTCAATAATCAATTTAGGTCTGAAATTCCCCCTCCTCCTCATTCTGTCTTTGTAGCTGAATAAAAAGAGGAAAGTGACTGTCATACTTCTAAGCAGTATATTTTTAGAAGGTCGGAATGATTAAATTCATTCTCAATAATGTAGGTTTTTTCTGTTCGTGCTTTTTTATTGACAGTCTTTGTTTCTTAAAGAGCCTTCATTGCTTTTTTATTTAAACAAAAACGTAGCAAAGAAACAGATGTGTCCCATATAAAATATGCCATAAATCTTGTCTCACAAATTCTTTTCTCTGAACTTTCTGACAGAAACTGTCAAATATCCACTTTAATTCAAGTATAAAATGTTCACTTTGTGTCATGGCGCCAACCACCATATGCTGGAATAAAGTCGGTAACCAGCAATAAAAAAAGGCAGCATACACACCTTTGAAACAGTACAAGCAATCAACAGTGAGAAAGGTCTATATAAATCTATGGAGAATTAATCTCAGCTTTGCCACTATCCTGCTGTGCATTTACAATGAGATTTTGCTCCCGACCACCAGAAGTGGCTTACTTTGCAGAAGGAGTGTATCCTAATGAGGCGAAAATGTAAGGAAAACAAAGCAGCAGCTTTTAGCCCCCCACCCCCATCCTTTGGATCACCTAGAAGAGCGTGTCCTAGTGTGTTCAAACGTGTGGGGCCACTACACATCACACGTTGCTGTACTTTAGCTGATCATGTGAAACCAATCTTTAGTGAGCTTAATCAGCAGAAATGATTTAGCCTCATAAATCATTGTTACCATTCCACAGGAGGAGGCAATGCTATGGCTTTTGTCTCCTAAAAGATTTCAGGCACAAATTTCCAAAGTTTCTCTGAAATTAGTTTAATTCTCTTTTTATAGTTATTCATTGTTTACCAAACAGATTACCCACTGGCTCACCACCCAATTAACATATATTTCTATCCCTCATATTTTTGAGAAGACTTGCTTCCTATTGGCTTAAACAGTTATTTTACATGTATTTAAATTGTAGTCCTTGGTATAAAAATGTGCTTATCCTGAAAGTTTTCACTTCTGCTACAACAGGAGATTGTAGCTGTAGAAAATCTGAATGGTTTTCCTGAACAGAACAGATTGTTTGGTTTGAAAGAATTAGAACTAATTCTCCAGTTCTGCAGACAGTTTAGATACATTTAGTCATCTCAAAGGTTAACATGCAAAATCATATTTGAAATTGAACTACAAATTTAAAAGAATTGATTAAAATAGAAATGAGAATTAGAATGCATTTCTATAGCATATAATTTCTAGTAGGCTTTAAATCTCTTTCCCATAAGTATGTGAGAAGAAAAAATTAATGGCTTAATTGAATTTTAATAGAATGCACTTTCAAATAATTTAGTTGGAATAAACTGAAAAATGTAATGTTAATTCTTGCTTTGTAACTAGTAACTGCAGAATATAGGAAAGTAAGAATATTAGTCATAGTTTTAATAAAACTATGACCTTCTTCTGTACAAGCTAACTGAAAAAAATAGCTTTAACTAAAAAATAGCTTTAACTTGCACAGAGTACAATAAAAACATTGGGGTAAGAAAAATATATTTTAAGAAATATAGGACTTCAAGAAAATACACATAAAAAGTTTTTTTCTGCATAGTTAGTTATAATGTTCTGGTAAAGAGACCTTCAACACTTTTTCTGGCAAATTTATAGACAGCATTATCACTTTTAAAAGAAAACATAACTTCCTAGGTTTTTTATTACCTATGATAATAAACACTTCCTTGAATGTGTTGCATGAGTGTGTTCTACTGGTGTTGTATGCCTCAGTGTGTGCACAGATGTCTAAAGTTTGTTATGCTTTGGTAACATTAAAAGTACTGACTGAATATTTTATAACGTTTAACGATTTCTGTGTAGTTTGTTAATTGGTCCTTGCCCAGTACCCATGGTACAGGCTGTTAAGTAATCTTTCTGATTGCTTATATGGGACCTTGTTTGTTAAGCAACTTTCCATGCCTGCACAGAGACTCTTTGTATGATAGAAACAGTTGTAGGTTTTCATCATTGGATGTGGGTTTCTTAGCTAAAAACAATTTTTGTACCACTGCAAAGGAAAATAAACTTGTAAGGACTGGTTCAGGGAAGCATGATTAAGACCTCATGACAGCAAGTGTTCTGAAGATTGTTTTGAAGGGATTTGAGTTGTCTATACCAGTATTTAAACTGTACAAAAAAATTTCAAAGCCAAATCCTATGTTAAAAAGTAGCCATTTTTCTAATTTAGAGAAGAGTTAAAACAAGGCATACATGATCACACTGCATGTTGTTTGTTCCCCTGCCAATAATTTTAAATGGGCTCACCAATTTTGTCCCAGTGTGACAGAGGTCTTACGATATTAAACGTCTAAAATCTCAATAAAAATATGTGTCTAAATAGAGAATGACCATTTTAGTCTTCCAGGGAGAGAGGCTGTATCATGAATACAACTCTTAATTAAATATTAATGAATCCATCTGGGGACTATCGCTAAAATGCAGATCGATAATAGGCCAGGTTTCATTGGTTGCATTGCTCCCAGGCCTCCTTGCTTAACTGATACTTTAGAAGAAAGGTCTGTTGCTGGGGAGAGATGGGAGTGAGATTTTCTGTTTTGGAGGATTTTTTTGCATTATAATTTACTGGAATAAAAAACTATTAGACAAACAGTGGAATATTTACGTACATTTTCAGGCTCTATTTTGAATTTCATGAGTTCAAAAAGCCACCAAATTAGAAGATAATGACTACCTAAAGAAAGCCAATCAAATATTACGTACTAAAAAATTTACCTGCTAGGATTCTGTAAAAGGAGCACTCAAGTTTTTTACTGTTATAAGCCAAAAAAGTACCTGCATGAGAATGGTGGTCTGGAAGGGAATAACTTCTTATCACATTAGGTATGAATTTTTCAAATTTGAAATAAAGTGGAAAATATATTCTCTCCTGTATGCTATGCTTAATATGAAAGGATTGCTTAAGTAAAAAGTTTTCCTTTTTTTTTTATGGAAATAACTCAAAAGTTTCTCAATGTAATAATGTAGAAATAGAAATTTCAGTCTTTATGTATAGCTCTAGAGATACAGATTTTTTATGAGTCTTTTCCTAGAACAGAACAGGTGTGCTTTAGGATTTCTGGCATTGTATGGTTTGCTAAAATCCTTTAAGGTTATTGGGAGATACTTTCAGTCATTAGAATGAAAACATATATGTCTGAAATTAAAAACAAAAATCGTTTTTTTCTGAGTAACCTCATTTCTGAGAGCTTTTATATCCTCTGTAGCTATCTTAATTATATGATATAAAATAAGTTCTAAAGTTGGATTCAGTCTTTGTGAAATGTAAAAACAATACCATGTGGTATTAAATTAGAAATTTCCACGTTTTTAGCAATTCCAAAAACCCAACGTTATACTCAGTACCATACTTATCAGTCTAGCCATGCTTTCAGAATGCAGTAGATATTATGGCTTTCCCTCAATTTTCTGATTTTAAATTCTCTTTCATTTATGTGTATTTTCATGACTTTTTTATTTGTAGTTGGTATCCATTGTTTTAAAAATTCTATTAATTTGATTTCCATTCCTTTAAAATTTACATTCCAAGAAACTGGGTTCTGACAGACTTGTGTAATGAAAAGTATTTTCACATGTTATGTACAACATACAAATTGTTCTTTATAATTCGTTTGCAATTACATGAAATTATTGTATTTTTATGCATGGCCCTTTCGTTTTCTATCCAGTAAAATAACATTAATAACAAAAATATTATACACAGGATAATGATACTTAGTAAATAGTTTGTGTGAGTTGTTACTCACATGCCTGTGGTTCTGCTGCCTTCATCCAATGAATAAAATCTTGTACTGCATTGAAAACTACACATTGTTTGTGACATGATAAATCTAGTAACTGCACACCAAGACTATAGTAAAAGAAAAATTACAAATCTGACTTTTATGATCAAAAATAATAAAACTGTCAAATTGATCCAATTCAGCTAAATCTTAGAATTCATCTGTAGTGATTTTTCTGTATGGTTATGTGCTCTTTTACTGGATCTGGCTGGAATGGAACTTAATGTTCTTCATAGACACCCATATGGTGTTGTGTTTAGGATTTGTGGCTAAAACAGCATTGATAACAGACCGGTGTTTTGGCTATTGTGCAGTACTTTCACAGTATCAAGGCTTTGTTTCTTTTTCCACTCTGTCACCCCCGGCAAGTAGGCCAGGGGCAAGCAGGAAGTTAGAAGTGGACAGAACCTGGACTGCTGACCCAAACTGACCAACAAGATATTCCATGCACATAATGTCATGCTCAGCACTCAAAATGGAATGGAAGGGAATTTGTAGTAGGTAGTCATTGCATGAAAACTGGGTGGGCTTCAGTCTGCTTGTGTAGTTGTGACTGCTTGCTTTTGCATTGCTTGTGGTTTTTTTCCTTGCTTTTGCTTTTTCTTATTGGTTTCCTCATGCCACTGTTGGAGAATAGCAAGTGAGTGGCTGTGTGGTGCTTAGCTGCTGGCCAGGGTCAAGCCATCCTGACTCTAAAATAACAGTCCTGAGGGGAGTCCTTCATTAGATTGTTCTTAAGCTCCCAGAACATCCATATACCAGCAAGTGCACCCCCTGTGAAGTTTTCTTTCTGCCTGTAGTCCAGTCATTGTTTTCATATTCCTATGAACAAGGAATAAACATGGAAAATGTCTTTACTTGATTCCCTCCTGTGAATACTGAATAGTTGGATAAAAGAATGTCTTTTAAAAGGTCTCTTTTTCCCTCGAGTTTACAAACAGTGGATGTCCTGAGTAAGGGATTTCTTAAAAATGAAGTCTATTTGTAAGTTTTCACTGGTAATAGTGCTACTGAAAGCAAAACCAAGGGAGGCTAAACTCACTGTGCTGTTGATCCTCCTGTTCTTTATATTACTATAGTGTCTAGGATTTTAAGCATGTCTCGAGTTTTGTATAAAGACAAAACATGTACATTGTTTTTAATGATCCTCTCTAGTCTGTTTTCCCATCTAGAAGGCCTTCTTTGACTTTTTTTTTCCCACCCTGCATGATGTCTGATTAAATACAGTTGATAAGTTTATTTTTTGTGTTAATAGTACTTCAGCATGGAGATATACGTATATAGCTTACTTTTAACTATAGGGCCTTTTTACTTCAGCTTTACATGTTATATTAAGGAGCATGGTTTACTGTGGAAATATTGGTGGTAGGTGGATGGTTGGGCTAGATGATCTTAAAGGTTTTTTCCAACCTTGGTGATTCTATGATTCTGTAATTCTAATATCCAGATATAGTTGCAGTGCATAATTTCTAAGAGATTTTGATCTGTTACAAATGGTGGCATGTCTCCAAAAAGGCCAAGAAAATAATTACCACAGTGGCTTGTTCTCCTTACTTCAGTAATGCCACAGAATGTGATGTTTGACACTTCAGAAAAAAATAATGTATCTGAACCTTTCTAGGGATACACCTCAACCCTTCCTTTACCCTTGTTTAAAGAACTAGGTTGTTTCCATCTTCACAAATCAAGTTAATTTGACGTTATTATAACATTAATACTCAGAAGATTTTAATCTTAACTAATTATGAAGGTGAGTTCTTATGCTCCTAGAAAATGGCCTGTCCTTGTTCACTGTCTTAACAATTTCTGTCCAGACTATAAGTTCAGAGAGGTATATCACTTGGTGTTTGGTTTGGTTTTGCATGTTTGGGGTTGTTTCTTTTTTTGGTTTGGGTTTTTTGTTTGTTTGCTTGTTTTCTGTGACTATGCCTCATCCCAGATTCTGTCTTTAAGTAACTGTAGTTGGTTGGAAAACATGAGTCAGAAAAGACCTACTTTCTTCCTTGTGGCCAAAAAAAAAAAAAAAAAAAAAAAAAAAGCCTTGTTTTAGGGTGTTCTCCCCTCCATCCCACTCCCCTTCCCCAAAAAACCCTATAATTAACTAGTCTCTAAATGTCCATGAAGCATAAACTTTGTGAACCACATGATTCAGCCCTGAAAGATAAATCTGAGAGTTCTGATTTCTGTATCCCAACTGCTAACTGTATCCCAACTGCTAACTCTATGAGCATTCTCATAATTTTGAAGATTTCTCATTGCTCTGGAATGTTTATAAAAGTGACAACATGTTATACATGAGATATTTCAGTTCTGAAAATAATAAGATACTGAAAAAAAAAAAAAAAATAAAAAAAAAAAAAGCTGTAATAAGCACAACTAGACCAGCAGACTAGGGTGAATTATTCCACTTAGGTGGATTTGTATACTTAACAAATCCAGAAGATTTTTCCATGCAGGGTGGAGGGACTAGCAGGGCAGATGTAACTGATATCTGTGCACCCATTTTTCTTTCTTTCTCCTCCACTCTTAGAGCAAGTTGTCTCATCCTTCTTCTTTTGACTGTTGGTTATTTGCTTTCTCCAGCATTCAGTCTTTGACACTATCCATTATTGACTTCCCTTTGTTCTTTTGGGAACTATTTCATAGTACCTCGATGCATGAAGAGATCTTGGTTCTGTTGTAGCTGGGAGCTGCTATGCAGATATTAGGTGTGTTAGAAACAAATATTTTCTGGTAATTTCTCAAGATAGTGTTGCTTTTTCATCCTCAGCATGAGAAACAGATAGCAAGATAAGACCAGTGGTTGGTCTCCAGACCATATAGCTGCATTACAAAAAAATATCCCTACAGCAGATTAGAACTGCATTTTTTGCAAATAGGTGTTTTCCTTTCAAACTCTTGCTTGTAAAAAGACACAGAAATTCTTCACTGACCCTGGCTATCATATCCATATTAGAAGATACGTTGACTAAGATAGATTAAGATATATTGATTAAGAGCATATTAAGAATATTCATTTAGACGTGACAGGACAGCAAACTTCCACTTGACAATTCCCTTCATTTTCAAGGGTAGTCAAGTATAATAACCCCAAGGCCGAACAGAAGGCTCCTTACCAAATATAGTTTAGAAGACATTTTGAAGGACGATATCTAATATATGTAACATATATGTGTATATATGTAATGCATAACATTTGTGTTGTAGATTAATTTGGTGCAGAAAGATTGGATCTACAGATTGAAACAGCAGTGAATAATGCCTTTCTGTGTGTACAATAGAGATTCAAGTTTTGGGTTAGATTTAACCAGAGGTGCACATCTCCAACTCATGTGTCTGAAGGGTCAAACATCATTTTGGTCCTTTTGTCCCTGTTAAGGACTGGAAGTGCATAAAAAGCTTATAAAAGCTTAAGCAGGGAGTGGACAAGTTCTTGGAATTCCTTCAAGAATTACATGAAAGGGACATCCAATGTAGACATTATCTGAACTACAAAATCTCAGGCAGAGGATACTCAGGAAAAGGAGTGTGTTTGTCCTTTTCCTTACCCTTAACTGAGCACCTGCTTCAATATCTGCCAGAGGCAGAAATTAGGCTACATGAGTCTTTATGCAGACCTGATATGTCTGTGGCTATATTCTTAAATTAAGGAAACTGATATCAAGTATATGGTCTAAGAATGAGAGCTACATATTTACACTTTAACAAAATAACAAATCTACCAGAGGCAGAGAAATAAAAAGAAATAAATTCTTTACGTAATTCAACTTAATTCTTCTCAGCAATGTTATAAGTAGAGGACGTATACCCTGATTGTGGATCTGTGGAGGAAAACACAATGTTTCATGGAAAGCTTTACTGATGCTATTGATAATGTTAGTTACTGCAGGTTGTGGAGGGTTTGAAGAGCAGGATTCTGAGTAGAAGTTTACTTAAGATTGCATAGTAGACTAAAGAATTGCTCTATTTTCTTGTCTTATGCATAATGGAGTATTTGTTACTGCTGTTTAGTTAGAATTTGTTGCATAGACTTGTTCTTTTGTTGTCTTAAGAGGTCTCAACATCTTATTTTCAAATACATACTTTAAAGTAGTTACTCAGTAGACATGGTTATAGCTAAAGGTATGGAAAACACTATCATACATATAATAGCTACTTTCTTGCTTCCTCTTTTCTCTCATATTTATACACAAAGAGACACACTGTCATAATAAGGTTAACTTTGTGTGTTCTTTCCTAGAAGTCTCATCTTTTTTTCCACTTTCTCTAAGCTTTTTCTTCCATCTTTCCTTAATGTGTCCTTAAGAGATTAAAAACTAGTTGGTCAGTTCTTACACTGAACTATAAGTGTTATCACACACAGTTCAATTTTATACAGTTTAGCTTTTAACTGTTTTGGTTTTCCTATATGTAGTTAATTCTGTACAGTTATAAACTATCAGAATTCCTGCTTATGTTTCCCAGTTTTAATGATAAAAAATGTAAGAGCCATGGAAATAACAAACTAAGTATATTTGATGAACTTTAGCCTGAAACAAACACAGTAAATCAGAGCTCTTCTATCTATTTCAGAGGTAGCTGTCTTACCACCAGGATTTGAGGTGGGGAATGTAATGGCATAGAATTGTAGAATTGTTTTAGTTGGAAGGAACCCTTAAAGGTCACCTACTCCAGCTGCCCTGCAATGATCAGGGACACCTACAGCTAAATAAGGCTGTGCAGAGCCCTGTCCAGCCTCACCATGAATGTCTCCAAGGACAAGACTTCCACCACCTCGCTGGGCATCCTGTGCCAGTGCCTCTGCACTCTTGTTGGGAAAACTTCTTTGTATCTAATCTAAACCTTCTCTCTTTCAGTTTGAAACTGCTTCCCCTTGTCCTATCAAACATACAGAGAGAGAATTGATTGTTTTCTTTGCACAGGACACACAACATTGTTTCTGGCTTTTACCATAATGATATAATTGGTATCTCCAACATATTTGCTCAACATATGAGTAGAAATTACTTAGTTTTGTCAATATTCAGGAGTGTTCTGAAGTAAACCAGTTTTTATGTGACTTTAGTTTAATACAAATCTGTATGTAAGTACCATAGTCAAGAAATGGGATAATTCTGTGCATATTTCTTGATGGCCTTGTCTGAAATCAAGTTTATAACTGTAACTACATTTCATCAATATGTTCACTCCTATAGAGAGAACAGTTCTTTATCTTTGTATCATTACAGCATTTGAATTCTGTTTATATTAACATTTTCACTTACATAATTTATTCTGTTGTGGAATAGAAATAAGTCTTCCTCTTCAGTAATGTTTTTTTACATACGTAGTATTCTGCTGCAGCTAAGTTAGCTATACTGCATGTGGAATTAATAAGAATTGATCAACATTTTTAAAATGAAACTAGGGCTTTTGCTTGAGGAAAACACTCAAAAGCAGAGAATGCGCATCCTTTGAAAATCAAATCCCTGTAGGTAATTTCTATGAGCACTCTGTAACAGAAGGGTTCAGATTCAGTGACC
>PPHD01009498.1:0-11818 GCA_002909625.1 Bambusicola thoracicus
CCAGATAGAGATCCTTCCTCCTGGAGAGTCAGCCCTTAAATGGGGTCTAGGAGGGGTGGAGCATGCTCCACCCCTTCCAGTTACTCGGGTGAGATAGCATTCACCTGTGCCCCTGCAGCTGAGTCAGTGCTCGCCTCAGGTGGTCAATCAGAGGTTCAGGCCGTGACTCAACAGTTCCCATACAATCACCCTTCTCCCCTTCCCCATCTCCCTGAATGACTAGAATTTGTAAAAAACTGGTCAGACCGACATTTGAACTGTTGTTTCTTAATCTCAGTCTGGGTATACGTATATCAAAGAACATCATCTCCCTCCTATAAACTGGAGCAAGACACAGCCACAGCAAACAGGAGCTGAATGCACATTCTCAAAGTAATAACCCATATACAGAGGGATGATCAGAAGACGTCCACCCTGGGAACTACAGAAGACTGGGACTTCATCTCACATGCAGAGCTAGGTCTCCTAAAATAAGGATGTTCCTTTTGAAATGGTTGCTAGTGCTTTCACTTGTGGAAGAGAACAGTTTAGCCTAAAGCACAAAGTTCTGTGAGAGATTTTTGGTGAAGATTGCAATAGGAGACCATTCCCACAGCAGTTTGCCTACCTGTGATATCCAGGACTTAGACAAATGGTGTTAAAGTCAGAGAATTACAACATTATCCTTAGGTTCACATTGTCACTATTATGAAGCCCAGCCATGGTAAATAAAGTGATGTGAACCTGAGCAAAGAAGCACATGGCCCATGCATAATGAAGTAGGACATTATATATGCAGCATTTAACTTCTACTGTCAATAAGATGTGCGTATGCACTCTTATTTCAACTTCAGGAAGAGAAAAATCTGTTCATAGCTGAACCACAGAGGTAATAATTTCAAGGCAGAAGATACCCAGGCTGTGGGATTTCAAGCTTTACCCATTTGAGATGATGATTGAGGCAAATTTTTCTTTCCACCTTGCTGTTTTTATTCAGTAGAACAGGAGCTGAAAACCACTTACGTCAGCTAGCTGGCGTCATTGCTCACAACTTTAATTATTACCTTCTAGACAGATATTCCCCATAGCCAAGAAGGCTGTAAAAAACCTCTCTCCGTGTAGCAAAGTTAACTTCAAGTCAGTGTTGTTTCTTTTCTCCTAAGGCAGGTAATTACTTATCTTTCACATTTGGATTAACAATGAAAAGAACAAAGACTGCTTTCATAATCAAATTCAATTCACAGTGAAAATTAATACATAGGTTTCATCTTTAAATATGATCTTAAATACAAACATATTCACAGAAGTGCTGATAAGCATCCATACTGGGATCAGCACTTTGTTTATTACCTACCTGAACATAAACATCAGCCTAACTGAAAACAATTGTTCTCTGTTTGCATAAAAAAGATTTCACAGCATTTGCTGTCACAAAAATTATTTGGATGAGCTTTTCTGTTTTTTTAATAACAATCATCTGTAAAGAAATTGGCATTCTACTTACTAAACATTAAATAGATGAGCCTTTACAGATCTATGAACGGGAGTTTTTAAATATACTTCACGACTGAGTGGTACTTACTTGTTTTGGGAAGTCACTCTTCAGTTCAGTAATACTTTTACACCAATATGCCGCTGTTTTCTCACTGATCAGTTCAATGTTTAGAAAAGAGCCTTGGCCTGGGCCATAGATGGGACCCGAAGTAACTCCACGCACAATCCTTGGAGAAACATTGGTCACAATATCCTGGAAAACAGTGAGGCCTGATCAGAAGTCAGAGTCACAGGTCCAGTGCTTAGCAAACCCGTACATCAGACTTCACATACAACGTGATATGATTAAAAGAGATCAAAATAAAAAAATTAAGACCATTACTGCAATCTACATTATTTCTGAAGGTAAACATGAGGTTAGCAAACCATTTTGAAATAGTAAACACACAAAATGTTGACTTGTTTAGTAGTCTTAATTAAGCTACAATGTCACCATATCTATATTTACAAAGGACTGTAAATTCTGATATTATTTAAAATTAAAAAGAATCATATATGGTAAAACATTCTTTTTGCCAATTTCCAATTAAAAATAATTTTGACTAAAGGTCATTTATTTACAAATGTATTGGAATTATTTGTTTAAGTATCCCTCCTCACCATCTTGTCATTTTTAGTGAGATAACATGAACTTCCATTAGTATATAGCAATTAAGGTCAATTTACATATTTTAATTAAGAACCATCCCATATAAAACAATTAGGGTAATAGGCATACTAACTGGATTTCATAACATTTGGACGTTTTTCCAACTAGATAGACAGGAAACCTTAATTAGCATTAATTAGCACTGATCTGCATATGTTTGATAAGGCATACCCTTGCCACAAAAGATTATTTATTCCTAAATCTGCCAAATGCTACAGTTACAGAGGATAAAGGGACTTTTCTTCACACTGTATGTAAATTTGGGATAATCTTCATTTGTTTATAAAGTTGAATTACTTATTATACAGTAAATATGCACTAATATTTTATAGTGATAGCTAATTATATGTCCGTTTACATATGTAGAAATGATTCAAAATAATCTCCCCAGTACATCTATTTTAAGGCCTAATAACAAATCTGGAACTTGGGCATCACGATAATTCCTAATTTTCCTTTTAAAACATTTTCCCTTTATCACAAAACCTTCACCTCCCTCTCAACAGTTAAGCTATACTTTCAGAAAAAAAAATCTGGAATGTTTTCGGAATTAATGCAAACCCAAAACAAACTGCAAAGTACACTCCCCTCATTCCCAAAACAGTTTACACAAATTGCAGTTTATGCAGAAGAACCATTTATATCAGTTTGCTCTGCATTAGCCTCTTTTTTCACTCCCTTTAAACAGCCTCAGAGGAAATTGCCATTTGACTCCATCCCAGAAAGCTATTCCTACATATAGGCCAGTGCTATTGCATCATCCAGCATGGGAAAACAAGTAAAGCCAATGACCAGACTCCCGCAAGTACAGCGCATGCAGATTTCCAGCAAGTGGGTGTTACTCTGACCATGCTTCAAGATGCCTGGAGCCTCATCCTCTTAATTCTCTCTTTTTTCTGACTCTGGATGAGTCAGAATCTTTGCAACCAAGGAAGAACTAAGTCCGCACCACCAGCCCATCCTCTGGGTCAGTGAATAGGGCATGATTCCCGCCCTGTGGCAGACTTGTGGCTGTGCGTGCCAGGCAATGCTTGGAGGCTTCTATGGAACTGGTTGCTGTCTTAATGCGTACATGTTTTGTTCCTCTCCCACCCTCTCTCATTTTACTAAAAGTAAGAATTCAAAGACTGACATACTACAGCTTTGAAAAAAACTCTTGTGGGACTGTCACAGAGCCTCATTCTGCTTCCATACAAAAACACTCTGAAGTTCCTGCATCTGCCTTGGGTTTCCTGGCAATCTCATCTAAGAACAGAGACCCTTGTTGAGACCTTGCAACTGTTGTTGAATCCCCATGGCTTCAACTTGCTCCTTCTTGCCGTCATCGCCAACATCTGAGGACCGATTTATCTCTGCAGGGCTCCATGAAGCTGAATCAGGTAATGCACAGACTTTGCAAACCGTCTCAAAAGCAGCCACCCTTCGCATTAATGACCACAAGAGATGCATAGAGCCACATGAAACAGTAAACACACACATTTTTTTTTGTCTATGTTTCCTTACTCTCTTGAATTTTCTTTGAGATTCTGTGAGATCCCCTTCGGTGCTCAGAGCCCTTTCCCTGCTGTGCCCTGCCAGCTCACAGCTGCTCTTTCAGTCAGCAGCTCCCACTGCCTCTGTCTCACAGGACCTCTCTGCTGCGCCCTGCACTACTTTGTTATCTTTCCTGACCAAGCTGCTTCTGCTTCCAAAAATCCTTCTTGGCTTTGAAATCCAAACATTACCACCTGGCTCTTTTGTCTTGGTTCCTCCCGAGAGGAATGGGCTGTCCTTTTTCAAGATCCCACTACTCATTTGCCTCTCCTAGCTCAGAGTGAACAGGATGGAAAGAGTTTGTAATGACTGACACGCTGGCACCTCTCCTGGCTCTTGTTAGCACATGACAGCCCCAGACACAAGGAGACTCACAGTTCAAGGAAACAAAATGGAATTTATAACTTATGTGATGATTCAAGGAATCTGTCTATGTACATACAGAATGAAATCACACAAGTGACAGAAAATTTTCTCTTTGAGATGTGTGAAATACCCATACAAAACTTGCCTTACTGTTGTCTTCAGTCTCATTCCACAGTTATGACAGCTAAGCAGGGAGATAATCAGGCAAGGCATCTAACTAAGTTTATTTTGCTAAGGCCACGTTAGATGGACAATCCTGGTGTTAAGGTTTGTCCCCAAAACAGCAGGCAAGGCAGCTGCAGTAACCACAGTGCACCAGCACACCAAAGCTAGGACACAGAGTCTTTGGTTGTTCTGCCTGAATTCTGATTTTCTCTGTTTGTAGAAATGGGATGGACAAATGCTGGTGCTCATCATTACTCTTCTGAAACTTCAGGAAAAAACAGAATTTTTCCCCAGTTATGCACACAATCATTTTACTCTTGATATGTGAATAGAAGCTACCAGGGAACTGATGCAAGAAACCTGAGACACTTTGGCATATCAACCTACAAACTATTTTGACTTTAAGAAGAGCAGGCTGCTACAGAGACGACCCCACTGGTATATTGGTCTGGATGCAGGTAACAGCATCTGTCTGCATATAGAAACAGCAGAATGTCCTCAAACTCCAAAATGAAGCAAATATTTCTTACCTATCCATGAGGACAGAAGCAATAAACAATCTGTCGGAAACATGGCACAAAGTTTTCATGTACCATGAAGTCTGAGGATAAAAAACTCTTAATGAATGAAGTGCTACTGAGGGAGAACAAATCTTATCTCCGACCACACAAAAATAAGAAGCTACAGGGAAAAAGAAAAAAAGACAAAAAAATTAATCGGTATTGGCAAAAGTAAACAGAACAGTCCACAGAGAATTCATTCATTTCCTGGGGAAATGTCACAAATTAATGTAGATTTCAGGATTAGGAAAATTGTATTCCACACTAGATTCCAGCAAAACTACTTACTGTTGGAAAGTTAATGCAAACCAGGAGGAAACAGTGAGAACAAATGGAATTGAGGGCCAACTGTGACTCATGAATATTTCACTTACTGATTTTTTTTCTTTTGCTTCAGAAGTTGATTCTCCTCACCAGTAGGGAACAGTAACAACTGTATCAATCCCTCAAATATTTCTAGCTCAGGAGATGAGCAAAACAGTTATGTTAAACAGATAAAAGTGCCAATATCCATCTGATTTGGAGTCCCCTTTTCTGCTTGAGAACAATTCTCCTATTCTGATGACTTCAGATCGTGTTAATTTGCACTATACATATATTTTTTGTTCTTGTTTGTTAATTAAAACGCTAGTAATCATCTGAGGAATTGATCAGGCCTCATTTGCCTTAATAATCCTTGAACTCTGCAGTTGGATCCTTGAATTCCAAACTACCTAAGTCTTACAGTCTGTGAGTTTTGAGACAGGATCTTTCAGATAAACCCCAAACACAGCCATTTTGTATAAACTATATTTAAATGAAGGTGCAAATGAAGATAGCAGCCCATGTCTTAGTATTCCCTCTAAAACTTGTTCTATTTCACATTTTGTACATATTTATAGTTAATGATTGCCACAGATTTTTGTATTGTCAAGACATAACCATGCTGTTCTTAAGCATCAAGAGACCCTTATGTTTGGGCAGCAGTGACATTCTGAGTTTTCAGGGACACAATGGGGTGTCAGGCACAGTGTTAGATCAAGCGATATACACATTTATTGTGTGTTTCTGCTAAAGTGATCAGTAGAGAAATAATTCACACTGCGAATATTAACATTGGCATCTGTAGGCGTGAAAGTTAATGACCCGTAGAAATGAATCAAGCCATTCACTCCTCTCATAGGTATTGTTTTGGGGGAATCAAAAAGACAGCTCTTCATTAGCGCAGTTCACACTTTTTTTCTACAATCATTTCTGATAGAAATTAAAAAAAAAAAAAAGTTTGGAGAAAAATGTTGCTTGAAGAGATGAGTTACTGTGGAATATAAAATAAAAACAGTCTCCCAAAAGGTATACCATAGTCTCATGCCAAGACAATTAACGTAGATATATTAGGCAAATATAAGAACCACAAGTGTAAAGCTGTGTTGGTTTTCATATCAAAGCTCTAATACATTTCTATTAATTTGCAGATCTTGAAGCATTCTTTTTCATCCATTTTTTTTTTCTCAAAATACGGTAGCTAATTGTATTTTAATAAACACTTGATATAATAAAGTAGCTTTAGAGAGCACATGTACTTGTGACATGGAAAGGAAACTAGAACCGGTACCTTAAATTAATATATTAACCAGTTGTGCAACTATTCAGCCCTGAAGTACACATGGTCAGCAATGCAAAGATCTGCAGTACAATTAAGGTTCCTGGTAAAATTTTAGAAATACATTGAATGACGCTATAGCAAGTGTTAACTTGTTTTTTTCACCCTGGAAGACTTCTAAGACACAGAAGAATTTGCCCCACAGTGTTGGCCTTCAAAGTCAATGAAAGTCACAAAATAGATCAAGCATTTTTCAACTTTAACTTATTAAAGCAGATAGCATTTAGTGACCTTTGCTAATTTCTTTTCATTAGTATGAGAAAAAAGATTTAATACAATGAGTAGATTACTACTTTTTACGAAGTTAATTTGATCTTTCTTCCAGTGAGCAAGGACATTACACTTGCCAAGTGGGGTATACAGTCCTGGGGCTGCAACTCAATGTCAACATCAGTCAGGATGCAGCCACACTGTCCTCATCATGAAGAGGAGATCTGAACAAATATCTTGTTAAGAAAATTGTAGTTGATAATACAGCATACTTAAGGTTAGTAAACAGTAAGCTGGAATATGAATAAAAGCCCATGTATAAATTTCTGCTTCATTATATTCAATACACAACCTTCACTGTTCAAACAACAAAATACATTATATGAAAAATGCAGGTATTTAAGCAAATTCTAGTGGACTCCTTTTCCCCACATAATCAAAGAGCTATTGAAAGAGCTGCAGAGATTTCAAAGCACAATACGAGTGAAACATTTTTTAAAGTTAATTTGCTAAATGCTCTTATCAGTCTCTCAACATCAAATTTTAGTTTTCCCTATAGTTTTCACTTATTACAGTAGAACTCAATGTACAGTTTCACCAGTGTAAAAATAAGGAGGAGAAGGAGAGGTGCCCTTTTCTGCCTAATATCACAGTCATTACAGCATCCTGAAAATCTGGCTCACTACTGTTTGCACACCCTCACAGATATGAATGGCATCACAGACTTATGTCCTCATAATTCCCTGCCAACTCTCATTCAAGGTCTTGTGATGATTTGCCTCTTCTGTGACTCAGCTGTCTAGCCAGACTGTGTCTAGTATCACCCCTTCTGGAGTTTTAACCATCTACAAAAAGGCAAGTGAAACCTGAAGCAACAATACTACTTCACACAGCACTGTTCCTATACAACTTTTATGAGTTGTTCTTCACTTTCTCTCCTACATCAGAGCTGTAAGGCATGTGATATTTCCATAGGGTTCTTTTTCTGAGACTCGGGTTAGGGACTTGCTCTCTTGAATTTCTTCATAGCTCAGAATTTTTCCAGCTCAGTTTCTCTGCTCCTTTTAGCAGAAAGCTAAATCCACTGCAAGCACCTTCATAAACAAACTCCATCCATTCTACCAGGTAATACCATGCAAATTAATGGAGCTCATTAGCTTCAACAAAGACCTTCCCTGATCCTGCCAGATTGGTTCATGGAGGAGGGCTGGTAAATTCACTTATGACTTCTGTCCAAGGAAGTTAGACATGACAGATGGCACCTTGCCATGCACAAACCGTCACACTGTTTTTCAGATTATGTTGCAGACAGTGCCACTTGTTGATTTTCTAATATTTGTAAGAAGTATTTTAGTTTACTTTGGACTTGGAATTAAACATGCTTTCCATAAAAGAAAAAAAACTTCAGCAAAGTTGCTTCTGCACTCTTCCCTTCAGTGAATACTTAAAAAGCAAACAAACAAACAAAACAGAAACTACCTTAACAGAAAAACTTATCTTGGAACACCCCACCATGCAGAAACTTCTCTAATCTCTCCTCTGCCAGCTATAAGCAATTTACTGCTATACAGATGCCTCCTTTTTTCCTTCATATTTGTGAGTGAAGTCTAAACTTAGCCTGATCTTTCCTCTTCACTGCTTTGCTTCTCTTCATGATAGATAGGATATGATAGAATGATGTAAAATAATTATTTTTCAAGTTCTTCAGTGAAACTAAGAACTGTATTAAAAATCTATTATTTTCATAGCCTTCCACAATCATTCACATCAGTAATTTAAAGCATGAGAGTGCTGATCTCTCCACTAATACAGAAAAGATCTTGAAAAAGAGCTATGCTTTTATTTAGCAATTACACTTCCTCGTATTTTACTTATAAAATCAATATGCTCTACAGGGAAAAGAATATTTTAATATATTCCTATCTGTCTTTCGATGACTGTTTGTCATGTGCTTGCAACATAGGGTTAATCTGATTGGCCATTTGTTGTTGCTGGATTTCTTTCACTAACAATGGAAGCATGCAAATACCAAAAGTCTGGAGTAGAAACAGTGTTTCCAAATTTTCCTTAATATTATACTCTATTTTTATACTGAATAATCAGTTATACAATGAACAAAAACAAACAAACAAAAGCATTACCTTGTCATAAATGTTTTTACAACACTAAACTATGTCATTTGTGATTATTAAACCAATTTAACATTACAATTTCAGCAAGCAAACTAGCTTTCCAAATCAGTAAGCTAGCACAGAAGACTAGAGCCCCATAAGGGAAAAAGTAATGCATCAGGATTTTGGAACAGAACTGCTGAAGCACTTACATTGTGTGAAAGACAAATGACAACTGGTTAGAGGCTTTGTTACCATGCATTTGACATTTTTTATACTGTCTCATTAGTGCTTTAAGATATAAATGTAAGAATGCATGAGAAACTTCAAAATTTACAGATGTCTAACTTAATTTAAAACTAAGCTTTTGCCATGGTTGCTTGCTCAGCACACCACCTTTCTTAGCAACGTAGTTTTCAGACATCAGGCCAACAGTATTGATAACTTATGATTAAGAAAGCAAAAACCCAAGCTCTTTGGATAATCTAAACAGACCAGAGTATAAGGGAAGAGTTTACTCTTCTTGCCTTAGAACAATCTCAGGGCAATGCCATCCCCATTCCAAGTCAAGTAAGAATCATCTGCTGCCCTAGCTTAAAACAGCAGCAGTCTCCCAATGCTTCTTTAATTCATACATGATGATTTGGCTAGAATTCTTAATTTTATAGCTCAAAGTTAAATTTTAAATTTAAATTTTAAATTGTACTTTAAAATTAGTATTTAGCTAATATTTAAAATAAAGTTTAATACCTTTCTTATTTTTGACATATTTGTTCTTGTTTTTACACATGAGAATGCAGAAACATTTGTACTGTAACTACGAAAGATCATTTTTAAACTGCATTACATCCTACAGCACTCTGCCTTGACAAACAATGTCTAGATATAGCATTCAACAGAATACAAAAAAGCACTCTTTATCACAAGGTTAAAATTAGTCTTTGAACAAAAGATGCTTTCAAAGCAAACCCAAATTCTCATCAGCTTTATAGCAGTTTCTCTGGGAGAGACAGAGAAGCAATGGAGGAAGAGAAGAGAAAGAAAAAAAAACCTGAAGGACATTTGAAAAATTTCTTGCTAATGTGTGCATACACTTTATCAGTTTCCTGATAAAGGTATAAGAAGTAGGACATGATTAAATTTCTGCTCTCAAACTGCACTGTTGTCAAAACTGTAACTGTGGAAAAGAAGATCTGGAGCTCATGAGTGAGAGTTCCATCTGTATTCATTCGCTTGAAACTGTTTCTTTTTGGTGTCCATATCAGTCCATATTCTTTTTTGACTGATAAAAATTTCCCTAAAACCCAAATTTTTCCTTGGTGCAAGTGTTGGGGGTTTTTTGAAGGTTTTTAGTTTTACTTTAGTTTAACACTTTCACAGTGTAGCATTTTATTCTGGGCTGTGCTCTGCACCTCCATGAAATACAGCCACTGACAAGAAGTCAGCAGCAGATGGTCAGTGCTGCTTTTGTAATTGAAGAACAAAACTCAAGAAAGCAAAAAGAAGTGTCACCTTTGGAGCAATTTGAAGTAACCACACCCTCAGGAATATCCCTGCAATTATTTATTGTACTATAAGGATGGTACTGGGATCTACTAAGAAACGAGATATTTGAGAAATCATTGTTTCAGACCTTATGAATTGAGCCTACTCATAAGCAACTCACAAATCCCATTCAAAATCAGCCTGGGAAATCTGGAGGCTGGATCACCAAATATTTCTGAATTAGAAAATTTACTATACCTAGTTAATGTTGTATATCCAGTCCTGCATTTCAGCATAGATATCATTCAGAATTAATGAGAAAAGAGCTCAAGTGCTATAGAAGCAATTGTTAGCTGCCTTCATAGCTGAGTAACCAAGTCAAATGAGTGGAGCTCAGGAGAGCAGGCTAAGTTAAGGCAGAGCTATTATTTTAGCTCCTATGCTGGGATTTGCTGACTAGGAACATGCTAAAATGTTGATGTGAGGTGGTCACACAGCTATAACTGTTCCTGTTTGCTCACTTTGTCCCAGTTGATCAGAGACATACGAACACAAAGGTTGAGTTTTGCTGATGCAAAGTGTTATCACCACTCGCTATCTGCCCGAGGTGTCTTCTAGAGACCACAGTCTCTACCACTCCTTGTTTAGCTAGTGGTCACCATTAGTTTATGATTACCTTTCCTCAGAAAACCTCTCTGATTCTTTTAGACTTGCAAGATGACATTCTTACGTTACCACAGTTATTATTTAATAATGCCCCCAGAGCTTAAAAAAAATCCAGGAAATGCCTTCTTTTCCAGCTGCCACCAAATAACCGAAGTTAAAATTTTATCTAACTCAACTGTTTGTGAACCATTCTCATTAATATCAATGTCATTGAGATGGCAAAAGTAGAAGAAAGTATAAGCCTTTGCAAATGCATTTCCAACAAAGGGAGATTCTTGAGACTACCTATAATGAAACAAAATGCTATAAAATATCAGCGCAGATAATCCCTGAAATACTGGGATAGCATAACTTGAAACTATGTAAAAAATTCAGTTTACTCTCCTGCAAGTTATGTCTTCGCTGCCAACAGACTATTATTTGTATAGCTTGGATGAAGTACCTGACAAGCTTTATTGAAAAACTTAAAACTCTGTAACTCACTGTTGTTCTTTAAAATATTGATGAGGTATTTCCAGAAAATAACCCAAAGAAAATGCTTAAAAGTGATCAACTGGATTCTACTATTCAACTGCAAGCAAAGCATTGAAATACTAATGATTTGAGGGGAAATGAATGGAGTAAAATAGGAACACAAATATCTGCATAGACTTCAAGTTTTGATCTGCGTCCTTCCATGAAACCTATGAAGTTTCCAAGGACCTGTGCACAAATTTTGAAATTTAATGCACATTAATTAAAATATGATAGTTCAGTTTATGATGCTTAACTTTAGGAATTCTAGACAATATTCTTGAATGGCCCCATGAAATGGGAAGGAAAAGGCAGTTGGAAAAATCTAAGAAACAAGATATCTAATGTGACACAATGAGATGTATCAGAATAAAAAAAAAAAAAAAAA
>PPHD01009499.1:3710-20609 GCA_002909625.1 Bambusicola thoracicus
TTTTTTTTTTTTTTTTTTCCTGTCTTTAGGTAGTTAATTTAAAAATTAAACATTTATGCCATCCTATCATTTGACATCCACTTTGCTGTTGATGTGATTCTTCTACTCTGAATCACAGTTTCTTCACAGCTGTCTGTTGTCTCTTATTTCTTAAGTTTTGCTATTGAAACCAGAGACTTAGTAGTTTGCACAGTGTTGCACAGTGAGAACTTGGAGTATGATTAGGGTTTCCAGGCTGTATAATAAGAAAAATGATGAGATTTCTGAAACACTATTAAAGGACTAAAGGTAGCCTTTGTTTCTCCTGAATGTAGCTCTTTGTTCGGTGTCACCATTCATTTCTGCTATGTAGTTCTGCTTTTTTTGAAGGTAAAAAAACACTTTTTGGATAATTGTTGTTGTTGTTCTTGTTGGCAGTTTAGATAAGTGGCATGAGTTTGTAAGTGGTTTCGGGCCGAAGATTCCTTATGCAATTGAAGAGCATCCTTTGTCTTGAGTAACATTGCAGTTAACATGATGCTCAAATATATTAGCAGTGATGATGCACCAGAGACTGACAATCCTAGGCACAGAATTATTTGCACTCAGCCTCCTCCGTATTCACGAGCTAATTTTAAAGAAAAGAAGACTTAGAATATTCAAAGACAGTAATGAAAGTGAAAAATGATGGTGCCAACTTATGGTAATGCTAAGTAGTATGAAACAATAGTTCTCAACTGGAATGAATTTCAGTACAAGTTGTTTATAAAAAATGTAAGAAAATTCTAATATATAATATCCTCTGAAAAGTTATCATCCAAGTCAAGAAGACATCACTGTATAAAGCTACAACAATTTGTATTGTCAAGATGGGAGATTTCATGAAGCCAAATATGGACTTTTCATGAAATCAAATATGGATTCTTTTCATTTACCTTGTGGGTAGCATTACTGCAATATCACTGAAGCCAGTGACAGAGCAGCTGTTACATTATTCCCAGATAATAGCATGTGACAAAATGATCATGATGTGGAAATTCCAACTGGCATTGTTTGCAAAAGAGATTTTATGGGGCAGTTATTGGGTAAATTCAAAGCTAAAATGCAATAGAAGAAGGCAAATTCTCAATTATCAGATTCAGAATCAAAAAAAAAAATACTGTAAAAAATGAAAAAATTACAACTCTTTATGGGTGCCGTTATGCTTGATTGGTAGCAGAGCTATGAAATTATGAGCTGGTAAAGAGGTTTATTGAAGTCAGCTAAAGTATAAGCATTAAAAGTGGTTGTACTAATTGGTCGATAACAATTGGTAGACATTTCCTGAGGTTATGTTCTTAGAAATGCTATTATTGCTGAGGATAAGTATTCTGTTATTTGTGCGGCTACTCTAGTTTGTAAACAGTTTATTCTGTTGTTTTTTTTGTGTGTGTTTCTTTAATTTGATGGTATTTGGGATTCCTTTATTTCTTTCTGTACGTTCCTTCCATGGGGAATGTGGACATTAAATTCATCAGTCATCAGAAATCCACCTGTCTTACTGAGGGAAAATCTTAATGTGAGAGTTGTATCATTCACAAATGCTTGCACAGTAGTTCTGGATCAATTTGTTCTTAGCTTGCAGTAATAAGAAACTGAAGAGAAGGCAAAGCACGTGATCAGATTAGTATCCAGACACAAGAGATGCATGCCTTTTCTGTCACTGCCATCTCAGATGAGTCTCTCCTGTGGAATTTAAATATCTTTGTATCCGAACCCCTGTCTATTTCATACTTCAGCTCCTCAGTGATAAATTGGGAATAATAGTAATGTTGTTATTATTCACAGACATGTATCTAAATCTCAGAAGCCTACAAGGAGAAAAAAAAAAAAAAAAAAAAAAACAAAACAGCAAAAACAATGTACTCCTTCTTATCACAATACCTAGCTAGAAGAGTAAGTAAATATAGTCAAAGTGCTTGGATGGAGAATGCACAAATGAAATGCATAAAGCATATCAATAGCATGCATAAGGCATAATGATTTTCCAGACTGCTAAATAGAAAAGTGGGTGTCAGAGAAATGTACAGTAAATTCTTTTAACACTGATAATTTCAAACTTCAGAGAAAGATTAAATAAAAGAAAAACAGATATGCACGCCCCCTTTATTTATTTATTTTTCCCTCCATAAAAATTGTACTGAACAAAGAATTAGGCAGGGCTGGTAAAGTTACAGTAGTTCTATGTGTACTCATTAATCCCTCTGTGAGTATATCTATCTATGATTTTGTTTTATATGTGCCAGATTTGAGTTCCACACAGAAGCCTTTCTCTCCCTTCAGTGAAGGTTTAGATTAGATATTAGGAGGAAGTTTTTCACACACAGGGTGGTGACAAGCTGGAACACCTTGCCCAGGGAGGTTGTGGATGCCACATCCCCAGACTGGATGTGGCACTGGGCAACCTGGTCTAGTGGTTGGCAACCCTGCACATAGCAGGAAGTTTGAAACTAGATGATCACTATCATCCTTTTCAACCAAGGCCATTCTATGATTCTATGATACCATGTGAGCGATGAGAAGAGTTCCTCCTCCTTCTACTCCTATCTGTTCTCATTTTCATTCTTCATTCAGGTTTCTCCCTGTGTAGGCCTGTCTTCAGGTAAACGAGTCATTTTTTGCAGACTCTCTTTGTATAAGAGTTTTCCCACACCCTTAATCAGATTCAACTAAGTCCTTAATTGCCTCATTATATTCAGTCAGATTTTCTAAAATGATCATTTGTATCACTTAGATGATGTACAGCTGTCATGAGCTAGCTGCAAATTCCCTGTGGCATAGGGAAACTGATGGCTGGACAGATTCTGACAGCTTTGATTTTTGCCTTTCTCACCAACATAGTTCATATGGGAGGGGAATGACAGAATCAGAGAGGGGGTGGATGAGATCAGCTATACTACCAGTCCAAGTCTGGGAAATAACACGGCCCAGTATTGTAAGAGCACCTCAATATTTGTGCTTATTCATATAAAGTGAATGCGGTAAAATTTGACCACAGTGTTGTCGTAGGCATTCCGGGGGGCTCTCGGGATGTGATGTGATAGGACCTCCCCTGCTCTGTGATAGACAGATGATGCACGCTTGAAGGGCGTAGACAAAACAAGAGATGTATATAAGGAGCTGTCGCACTCAAATAAACGCCATTTTGCCGCTCACCATATTGGTGTCATGAAAAGCGTGTAATTGGCCTGGGCTGTTGAAACATTTCACAAAGGGATGTTAACTGGAGTCACCAAACCAGGAGGCGACAAATGGTGCCCTCTCTGAGGCCCTCCTTATTGTGAATGTGTGACAGCCAGCTGCGTGACAGACACAGGAGCCTGGAGCCAGAGAGAGTTGATCTTCCTGGGGCGCGGAGGAGCCGGAGGGAATTGATCTCCCAGGGGCAATAGATGCATGCAAAAAGATCCCACTGCAGAAGGCTAGTGGAAGGTGAAGGGCTGATCACCCTCAGCGAACATGGAATCCGTCATTAAGGTATTCCTTTGAGCTTGTAAGACTTATTGCAGAAAGAACACTCCTTCTGAGAAGGATGTTCACGCAGTTATCTCCCAGCTGGAACGGGAGGGGGAGATTAAAACTCACCAAGAACTCCTTAACTACCAGAGATGGGATGATCTCACCTCTGTGCTAGCTCAACATGTTATGAGCACCCAGAAAGATGGCTTGGAGTTAAAAACCTGGGGGCTGATTCTCGGTGCTCTAAAAGCGGCCAGGGAGGAAGGGAAGGCATTGCTGGAGGCTTGGCAGCTCTTGGGTTTAAATCCAGCCGACCCGGGGGGAGGCTCGCTGGATTCAACGACCTGTGGGGTGGATCCGCCTGGAGGCGCAGACAGGGGAGGAGAGCCGCAGCAAGGGTGAGAGCACAGCCCCGCCGCTGCCACACTCGGAGGCATGGTCGGGGTAGGCACAAGCCGGCTGGGAAGCAGTTTCTTTTGCAGATGCCCAGAGGGGGAGCACTCGGCGAAGATGGCGCCGGAGGCTTCAGCTCCCCTCCTGCAGACACCAACCGCTCCAGCCCCCCTGCACATTCTAATGACTCCAGCCACTTCCCTGCACATACCAACCACTCCAGCTGCGCCCCCGCAGACACCAACTGCTCCAACTGCTGCAGCGCAGACATCAACAGAACAGCAGCCGCCGGCAACCCTATCATTGGGCAGTACCTTATCGCAAGACCTTGAGTCCCCACCACCATATCAATCATCTCAGCTGTATCCTTGTTTACAAAACTTTTCCACGCCCATAAAGGCGGAGACAGGGGCGGTGAAGGGGGTGGAATCAGGGGTGGAGAATGCAAAGGGTGGTATGTCCATCTTTGGTCAAGGGGCGGGGAGTAGGCATGGTGACACCTCTGAAGGGGTGGGAAGTAGGCGTGGAACCAACTGGCAGAAATTTTCAAGGGAGGAGGTACAGGCAGCCTGGATAGCTCAGTTGGTAGAGCATGAGGCTCTTAATTGCAGGGTTGTAGGTGTGAGCTGTGTGTTGGGTGCTAGGGTTGCACTGCTCCTGAAGAGAATCACCTTATTATTAGAAGTGGAATCGAAGAGAGGATTGACATCGCTTCTTATTTTGAATGTGTTACTTCTGGGGGAGTTGTTAGCTACCACTATTTGTCAACTAGTGGTTGATAAAGTATTGCAGTCGGTCAGGAGAGACTTCCCTCAGTATTTGATCTCACACTGTATGGATGACCTTTTGCTTGCCTCTCCTACTGAGTTAGGACTACAAATATTTCAATCACATGTAATAACTACACTTACTACCGCTGGTTTCACCATTTCAGAGGAGAAAATAAAGAAGGGCCCGGGAGTGGAGTATCTGGGGTATAAGTTTGGTCCCGAGATGGTTCAGCCAGTGGGTCTTACTATTCAGCCACATGTTAAGACCTTGTGGGACGTGCAGAAACTGGTAGGAGCTCTCCAATGCATTCGCAGTGCTTTGGGGATACATCGTCGATTGATGAAGCCCTTTTATGATCAGCTAAAGGGCTCTGACCCAAAGGAACCCCAGGACCTGACCCATGAAATGGTCGCAGCTTGGCAAGAGATCCTACAAAACTGCATGGAAAATATACTCGCATGATGTGACCCCAGTCTAGATCTTGAGGTAGCAGTAACTCGATACGAGGCTGGTGCGACCGCCGTTTTGGGCCATACCCTTGATGCTAAGCCACAACCTCTGTGGTGGTTGTTTTCAGTGCAGCCAATGTGAGCTTATACTTCATGACTTGAGATTTTAGCAATGCTTCTCAGAAAATCCTGACTGTTATCATTGCGGGCCCTAGCAAGAGAGCCTGATATCATATACCTGCAGAGCCCGTTTTGAGACGTGCAGCTGCTCCCTGAAGTCCTTCTTACAGCGTTACAGGGCTTTGGAGGAAGTATTGAGTACTCTGATTCGTTACCCATTTTTGAATTAGCTAAGCCTTTGAATGTCTCTCTTCGATCTCGTGTTCTAATTTCCCCGCTCGAGGGGCCTACTCTGTTCACAGATGCATCTTCGGTCACTGGACAGGGGACAGTGGTTTGGCAGCATTCAGATAATAGCTGGGACACTGCTATTTTTACCAATCAAATGGTCAGCATGCAAATGCTTGAGGTAATGGCTGTGGCAGTAGCAATGCCTTTGTGGCAAGAGATCCCATGTAACATTGTCACTGATTCTGCTTTCGTTGCGAGACTGCTTGCCCATATGGACCAAGAAGGGCATCCGAGCTCTGAGGCTGCTGGCCTCCTGGAAGAAGCTTTGGCTTCTCACTCGGCCCCTGTGGCCATCCTGCATGTCCACAGCCATTCTGATGTGCCAGGTTTCTTTACAACAGGGAATGCTGTAGCGGACAAAGCCGCTCGTACATTTGCTTTCATGGTCCGAGAAGCCCGTGACCTTCATGCCACTCTTCACATAGGCGCTCATGCGCTGGCCAGGACATGCTCCATCCCTTTGTCCGTCACACGTGATATTGTTCAGGCATGTCCCCACTGTAATTCTGCACCTGTAATAGGTGCTGGGGTTAACCCCCGTGGTCTCGGACCATTACAAATTTGGCAAACAGATTTCACTTGGGAACACCATTTGTCTCCCTGACCCTGGCTTGCCGTTATGGTGGATACTTCCTCCACTGTTACCGTAGCCACGCAGCATGCTAAATCTAACTTGTCTGCTGCACAATATCATTGGACTGCTGCCATTGCTGTAATGGGCCTACCTAGTCAGATTAAAACCGATAATGGGTCCTGCTTCATCTCACGCTCAACCCAAGAGTGGCTAGCGTTGTGGGGAATTTCTCATAAAACAGGTATCCCTGGCAACTCTCAGGGGCAAGCGATCATAGAGCATGCCAACCGCCTCCTCAAGGAAAAGATACGCGCCCTTGGGGAGGGGGAAGGATACAGGGACCGAATCCCTGTCAGTAGACAGGCAGAGATCTTAGCAAAGGCCCTCTACGCGTTGAACCCCTGTACAGAAGCATTGGCAGCCTAAGATCTTAAGTGAAGGGCCTCTGGTCAAGGTGAAATCAGATAATGGAGTATGGGAGACGGGTTGGAGAATATTGGTATGGGGAAGAGGATATACTGCTGTAAAAAGTGAGGAGATAGGAAAAATCGTATGGGTTTCATTGAGAAAGGTGAAACTGGACTTCAAGAAATGTGACTGATATCCTCCCATATTCATATAAAATCGGGATAAGAGCTCTTTTTACAGAACTGTTCATGGGGAGACTGAACCAGATACCTGAGTGACCACAGAGAACCGGTACACATGAAGCTGGAGAGAATGAAGGAACATACTCAGAAGATAAAAGAAGAGGTCGACCCACTCCGTGATTGGCTACAGAGACTGTTTGCTTGGACTGGACCATAGCTTACATAGATGCTTAAAGCTTAGTGCTCCTAGTTATTATCTGCATTATGATGTGTGTTTCATGCTTTATAGAATGCTTGCAAAGTTGCTTACAACATATGATAGAACAAATCTCTGATCAATGCATACAGTACTATAGGCTTAGTGATAGTTTGTAATCAGGGTTTAGATAAGTTTAAATAAGTTTAGATAAGTTTAGGCAAGTTTAGGCATGTTTAGCTAAGATTAGGTAAGATTAAGTAAGTTTAGGTGAGATTAGATAAGATTAGGTAATGATGTTTGATAGTAAGATTAGGTAGGATTAGGTAGGATTAAGAAAATTGTGTTCACGCTGTAACGGGGCAAGGCTTTTCCGAGCATGGGGAGGGGGAAATGTTGTCGTAGGTGTTCCGGGGGGCTCTCGGGATGTGATGTGATAGGACCTCCCCTGCTCTGTGATAGACAGATGATGCACGCTTGAAGGGCGTAGACAAAACAAGAGATGTATATAAGGAGCTGTCGCACTCAAATAAATGCCATTTTGCCGCTCACCATATTGGTGTCATGAAAAGCATGTAATTGGCCGGGGCTGTCGAAACACTTCACAAGGGGATGTTAACTAGGGTCGCCAAACCAGGAGGCGACACCACAGAAGGTTGGAAAAAAAATTATGTCTGAAAATGGTGAAATATTTAAGTGTCACACTCAGTAAATCCTGTTGGTTCTGCTATTTAAGGCAGGGTCTGATTTTATTAGTAGATCATTTGTGACATATGACACAAAAGAGAAAGAGCCTGTGGCAAAAATAGATATCACCTAGGTCTGAACTACATTTTATAGGTCAGCTATTCTGGTTTAATTCAGTACCTTCTGATTGCTATAAAGGTACTTAACGAAGCTTAATTAGAAAGGATGTCCTTTATCATCATTTAATGCAATTCCATTCATACAAATCAAGGACTGATATTAGATTTTTCTCTTTGTGATTCTGAAGTTGAGAAAGGCCAGTAAATGATCCTACCTCTTCCTACGTTTCCTGCCTGATGCTTGTAGTGTAATCAGCACAAGAACAGGTTTTAGAGATTGCATGATCACTGCACAGAAAGCACGTGAGCAGAAATAAAGTAGTAAATATCATTGTACATTTAAATTTGGATTTTGCATTTCATGAGAATGGGAATTTCATGGAAACTTCCATTGTTTTAAAACTCTTCCTTTTTTCTACTTCATTCTATTCTTCATTTTTTAAATTATTCAAAAATATTCCCTATTGTTATGAAGTCACATAATAACACCAAAAGAAAAAAAAAAAAGATCCAAAGGAGACTTAAGAGTAATTGTTCTTGGTTATAAACTATATCATCAAACTTTTTGTAAAGAATGTTGGTTGCTTATCATGAAGAGTTTTGTAGCACAGCTTATGTGCGTCAAGAATGCCTGTCAAGGAGACAGGTATTCAAAACAAACAAACAAACAAACAAACAAAAACAAACTTCAACAAGAAATTACAGCATTTTAAATCCAATTTCAAGAATTTAAGAGTGAAATTAATTCTTGAATATTTGGGAAACATTTTTTTTTTTTTAGAACAAAGGCAATACCATCAAAAGAAAAACCTGTCAAAATTATCTTAGTCTTGAAAAGAACTCTGGCATTTTAAATAATTTATTTTTTAATGAAAACATGTTTGAAATTTACAAAACACTTCCTGCTGACTAATCCATAGAATAGGTTTTATGATCAGAATTTTAAGAGGTTATGGTGTTATTTTCCCTGAGATATGCCTGGTTCTCAAGAATGGTGTTTGGTAGTCCTCTAAGTGAAGCACAAGTGGTGTATGCATATAACCAGTCACCGTCTGGCTTCAAACTACCTGATGCACAAATGTGTTTTTACCGAACTGATATTGGAAATGCCATGGATAGTCAGACTTGACTGTTAAAAAAGCAAAGGAAGTTGACATGACAGTAAATGAACTGGGTTTGAATTATATAGTAAATGCATCTACATCAAGCTCCCATATTTGCTTCTGTTGCAGTTGAATTCTGTTAAATTTGATACAATAACTGAGTTGGTAAATTAAAATTAAATGCCAATCTAACATATCCTGAGGTTTTGTGCTGAACTGTGTTTCTTAATTATTTCAAATCAAGTATGATATACCTATTACAAATGTCAGCTGCAGTCATTCTGGAGAATCAGTTGTTTTTATTAATTAAATTGTATTTTGTTAAAACAAGCAAAGGAGATACAAGAGTCAATGAAGCACAAACTTAAGGCATAAACAAGGAAGCAGTTCACACAGTAAGTATAAAAATTTAATGAAAGATATGAGGAGAAAAAAAGATCATAATGAAGATGACACAATTAAGATTTACAGGAAGAATATGAAGTTGCACACTCAGCCACCAAAGTCCTAGTGATTGAAATACCAAATGAGTCTTGATGTAATGTGATATATTATTTAGAAGAAAAGGTGACTTTCTTCTTTCATGAAATTGGAGAATTATTTTCTGTACACCATGCTGCTTGAACAACTAACCTTTAACTGACTTACTAATGCCATTTCTGATTAATGTACCTACTTAAAATGAACAATTCTAGTGACAGAATACTAAAAACAGTTAAGCTGAACTTGTCAAAATTAATAGAAGAGACAGCATCTTCATCTTAGCCAGCAAAGGCTATTAGTATCAAGTGGTTTTCATAAGTAGACAATGTACTTTTTTGTGTTTGTTTTAGAGAAGATTTCCCATTATTATCTTGCTGAGAAAAAAATGATCTGCATAGAACCCATCTGGGCTGAGGTAAAAGTTTCCTTCAGGACTCATGTTCTTTAAGTCTTTCATTTCTGTGGTGTTGCTACTAAGAGGTATCCCCAGAGAGCTGTCAGAAACTTGATAATTCTCTTCAGATACTAGCCTGTAGATTATATTTGGAGAGTATGTTCACATTGCTAAGCAGGACTGACCTTTGAAGTGCTAGTGGACTTAGCAGATATGCCGTCTTATTAATTCATTTGAATAGATACTCTATGAAAAATACCGTTCATAAGGAAAATGGAGAAAAATGTAATATCTAACATACTGTTCCACAAGCAGAAGAGCTAAGTAAACTTACTTTCCTGTAGATTTGTCTCCGATGTTTTTAAATCCAGCTTTGCGCTCTGACATCCAATTCATTATCATATATTTTCTTCCATGAAATCCTTCTGTACTTTAAACATTCTTTCTACTTGCCCTGAAATGCTGTCTCATGTGGTCTTTCTTAAATTCATCCATAAAATGTGAAAACCTGCACAATGTACCATCTCTTCTCCAGTGTTCATAGCAGTATTTTATTGGAGGAAACAAGCTGCCATTGCAATAGTGGCCCTTTTTAACATAAAAAGCTGGGGTCGTTGTGCTAATATAATAACCAAACAACAACTACTATATTATTCAATTCATATTCAATGAATACATTAATTTTAAATTGATGTAATATGGTTTCCGAGGGCTAGCACATTGCTTTATGACTTAGTCATTAATGTATCTACATTTTAGTAAAAACAACTTAGATTTCCCATGTCTTGCTCAGTGAGAGTATTAAAGAAAGTATACTAATCTCAACAAGATACACTGAGATCCTCCTCTCTTCCATGTGTTCTGACTAGGCCTTAGTAGTATTAAAGGTAAATATTTGCAGTGTGTATTCTCAGAGAGATGTTATTATCTCAGAGAGTGTTATTATTTTTGGAATTGTAGTTGATTCAGTGTAGTTATTATTATAAGGTATGTGTTGCAGAAGCCTTCATCAATTAGAAATAATTTGCTCTTTTAGTTAAGACTCCTACTTCCCTCATTCTGCTAACTTCCTCTTTCTTATTTTGTTTGAACCACTGCCCTAGAACAGCTATGAAGTGCAGAGTTCTGTAGTGAAAAAAGAACAGCAAATTCCATACTGTGCAATGTAGGTATTGTTTGTTTGCATGCTGGCAAACCTGCCAAAAGTAACACTTCCTTCTGATGAATAATATAATAAATTAGGTTTCATCGCCATGTAGTAACATATCTATAAGGACTAGATATATTTTTTTCTACAAATATTTCTCAATGGATACTTTCATGCTATATGTATGACTCTGTTTATTAGATGGCTGTGTTCGCTTTAAAAACAAATCTTTACTTCATGAGCTGCATGGAAGCTCTGCTTGTTATTAGCTAATAACAATATATACAGGAAATGTGGCTGTCAAATGGTATGTTTGTAAGCATCTGCTTCATTCATATTTTCTAAATGTGTCCATTTGAGTAGGCATATCCACAGTTTAGCAGAAATACAGTCAAACCAAAAAAAGACTGTAAGGGTTTATGAGCTGATTTTCTGAAGTATTTGTTACTCAAGAGCTATGTTGAAATTTAGTAGTTTGAAGATGCTGAAGAAATGAAGGCATCCAGTGTATCCACAGGAGTGCTATCCTTCTGCATGGAACATATAGGGCCAGTATGTCCAACCCATGGCCTGGCACAGCTCATTACTGTCACCCAGTCCCTTCCTGGGGTCATCATGGTGGCAGCTATTCCCCTCTGAGTGGCCTGGCCCCGCCTTGGCCACTTGCTCGGCACTCACAACAACCAAACACTGATGTGCAATTGGCACTGTCAGAGCTGAAACCAGAGGCCAAGGAAGAGGTAGTGCAGGGCCAACATAAGTTATGGCAAATAGTTGTATCATTTTGATACATTGGCTAAACAGAGTCCTGTGAACAGCAAAAAGCAGGTATATTAATAAAGGAATTTGAGAACAAGTTTCAAGATTTCATAAAAAGCATGATTTTTTTTTTCCATATAACTGCAACTCCATTTTCAGTTGGCCTAAACATATTTTCTGTGGGTTTTAAAATTGAATGTAAAGAGCTGCAATCAGATATTCAACTCAAAAATTTGCACTTCTGTCACTTTACTGGACTTTTGTAAGACTTTTTATAAGAGATTATCAGAGAAAAATATCTCTCACTTTCCAATCCTGTCTTATTCAAGTCACCATTTTTGGCAATAAGTACATTTGTGAATAACTGTTTTCAAAGATGAAGTACAGGAAGAGGAAAAATTCATCAAATATCTCTGATGAATACCTTGAAAACTCACTAAGAATTGCAACCACTTCCACTGAACCAGACTGATGCGTTAATTTCACAAAAACACGGTCAAATATCCCACTAGCTTTATGTTTCTGTTGCTCTCTTTCTTAATATTTCAATAAAAATTATAGAAAAATAAAGTTTTTTTACTTATATACTATAACTATATTACGTATTTTATATGTGGCCCAAGACAATTCTTCTTAACTTAATGCAGCCCAGGAAAGCCAAAAGTTTGAGCAACCATGATGTAGGGCACTCTAAAAGTGGTTATGCATTAGTAACCTTTAAGTCTTTGGTGTCCTTTAGTATATAGTACCAGGTACAAATTGCAATTCAGTGCTAACAGTGTGTTGTATTAGGCAGATACGGGGACTTCGGTTGTGACGGGTTAGGCCTCCCCTGCTCATTGTGCTATGCTATGCTTGCAACGCAAGACAGTGATAGGAAAGTACTGGGGATGAGTGTACAAGAACATACTATCCTTGAACTGTTATTAGGAAAACTGCCGGAGGAAGGGACAGTTGAAAGAACAACCATAGCAGGAAGATAGATGCTATGGAATGTAAACAGTAGCGTCTAGTCGCTGAACACTGTACTTATGCAACTCATGAGATATTCTATATAAGCAATAGTATCGCAGTTAATAAATGTCATTTGCTGCATCCTCATATTGGTGTCTATGTAGCAATGGCCCTAGCGAGGGTAGATCGCTAGCTCCCGACGAAACGCGCCTCGGAAACGGGGACAACAACAGTGAGCCAACCAGAAAACATGGAAGTGGGCAGGAGAGGTCTGCACATATCATGTTCAAGGAAATGTTCTTGACACAACACTATTTTTTTTTTTTTTTTTTTTTTTGTGACATCAGCATAATGTTTGCAGTTCAGTAATCAATGGATGCTGAAGTGTTTTTGGCAGGTTCTTTGTTCATTTTTCTTCAGGGAGACTCACTAGAGAAAAATGGGGATTAGTGAAAAACTAGTGATTTACAGAAACTTTTGTTGAAGATTAAGTTTCCACTAACTAGATATCTTGAAAGTAATACATTTAGTAATAGACTTACAAAGAGAAAGTATCAAACCTGAGGCTTGAGTCAGTAATAAGTTGTAAGATTGTTAGCATCTGATCTTCCAGTATTTACAAACATCAGTACTCTGACACAATTTACTATGATGACGCTATTTTCCTTTCTAGTAGATTTTCAGAAGAAATCAGTTAAAAAAAAAAAAAAAAGGCAGACCTCTCATACTCTCTGCATTCAATCAAAAAATTCTGTTTCTAAGTCACCTTAGTCTAACACTGAACAACCAGAAGAAAACTGAATTTTCTTTTCACGAATAGGTTTGTGGATTTGACATCAGTACATAATACCTTTGGGTACAAATAGAAGTTTTATTTTTCAAATTCTTTTAAGAATGCAGACTTCGCTAGGCTAGGGCTTCCAGTGAGAAAAATTGCTTGGCTTAACCTTGTGAGCAGTTGAGACACATTGTTTCACTGCAGACACCATTTTTAAACTCTGTTGTGGAGAAATAAGTACTCAGGTTAGAATTTTCTCCCTCACTGAATCACACCAGACCACTAACAGAGTTTTGATGAACACTCCATGCACACTGAAGATCAGTACAAGACAAAGCTAAATAAAAAAGTTGTTGTTGTTGTTGTTTCTTTTTTAATTCCTTCCCAAAGGAATTTGATCATGCTTTGCCTGCCATAAAATATGATTACGTTTAAATTGTTTGCTTTAGAAAAGAGCAGAAAATGCTTTCAGAATAAATAATTGCCATAGAATTTTCCTCCAACTATTTCTAATGACAAATGATACAGGTTAAAATTACCTGACGTATCATTCATCATTTTATGTTGGATACTATTAACTGGAATTGAAATTTTTTTGAGCTTAATACAATCTAAATAAAACTTAATTTGTATGGTAAATAAAAGAAAATAAGTGCATTCAGATTAATGAGTTCTGTCTCTGCACATGGTAAAAAAATGTATAATGAAAAGTTGCATTTCATCCATTTTGCATTTATTACTGCTTGGAGTTAGGTCTGATATTATGTCAAAGAAGCTTCAAATGGCAAAGCTACCTTGTTTAGACAAATGATGGTACAGCAAACAGAGTTCAAAGCCTACAAAAAGAGCAGATGTTTTAAATGAATTATCTAATACAGGGTGATATAGTTTGGTTTGTTTAGCAACAGGGATTAGTACATTAGCTTAAGAACTAATATATTAGTTTAGCAAAAGGAATCCATAAATGATAGTTCTGAAACTTTCCATTTCAGCTTTAGTGGGTGAATAGTCTTGTTTATTCTTAATAATTTTGCACTGGGGACACAATAGAATACTTTTATCTTCTGCCTCAATGATTTTGCCTCATGAGAAGTGCTGAAGTCAAAGTAGAATACTTTTATCTTTTACCTCAAAACATGCAAGGACAATTTCCTCGGGTTCTGCATGCATTGTTTTTAAAAGGTGGCTCCCTATGGACAAATAAATATTTCAAACAGGGGAAAAGTGAATGAAAGTGAGTCAAAGGTTTTGATGATGGAAGCTGATGGGGAAGAAGTAGGTGGACACTTGAGCACCCTAAATACCACTGAGCATGCCCAAAGGGACGTTAGCAGAGATCTATGAGACCTTGAAAAAGGGTGACTGTGGCTGCTGTTCAAGGGACTAGCTGGGCATCAGTCAGGGGGTGGTGAGCAATTGCTTGTGCATCATTTGTTATGTACATTCATATATATGTGTGTGTGTATATGTATATAGACAGTTCTAAGTATGATCCTTTTCCTTTTCTCTGTCTTGGTAAATAGTTTTATCTCAACCCATGCATTCCAAATTTTTTTTCCTAATTCTCTCCCCCATTCCACTGGGCAGTGGGGGGACATGAGTAAATGAGTGTGTGGTTTTACACCTACGGGGTTAAACCACATCTAAGACAGCAATACACACAACAACTATCCTGTTTGTCATTAGAAGAAATAATTCCTATATCGTAACAATGAAAAATCAGTGGCTGCAGAAGTTTCCCTACAAATATTAACTGTATCTGAAAACTACTTCCCACAAATCAACAAAGACAAACAAGTGCATAATGAAGTGCCTGCAATTCAATTGAGTGCTGTGCAAGAGTTTATTTCTATTTTCTGGTCCTTATGCTTCAAAATGCTCAGGAAACTGTAATCAGAGAAAGGAATGACTATTTAACTCTCTTCCTCTTTATACTCAAATAGACTACAGAAAAGCAGATCTCTCTCTTTTGAGAGTGTTTCTTTTTCTTGCAACAGTTCTGCCTCTAGTTCCTTCTGAGCAAACATCATGTGGCCCTGAAATCTGAATAAAAATCATCCACTAATCTACCAAGACCTGATCCTGCATTGAATTTTACTGAAGTGACTCTTTGCTAAAGAAAAGGAGCAATCTACTTTTTTAAAGATTGCTGTTAGACACTAGAAAATATGTGTTCATTTCCATTTTCTCATATGCCTCTTTGTAGATCAATTTTTTTTTTTAATCCTAAAAATGGAGAACATGAAGTAAGAGTGTTGATTTGCTAATGACTTGTTAGGGAGGCAGTTGGCTGCTTTGGTAAAGTATTATGAACTTCTGTGGTGTGAGTTTGTAATTCAATTTTCTTTTATTTTTGTAACCAAAAGCTATTGGGACAGAGATTCAGACTTCATATGCTAACGAGCTTGATGAAAAGTGACTGACTCTAATATGCCAAGTTAAATTTATTGTCCTTTATATGCTTTCCATACATGTTAAAATAGACAATATTTTAATTAATTGTAATTAAAAGATGGCTGGCTTATTCCTGGAAGCTTAGAAAATTTCTCAGATGGCTATTTAAATATGGGTTAAAATGAAATGATTAATGTCGATCTAAGACAATATTAGTTTTTATGTGGAAAAATTTAGTCTCACAGCCACTTTTTTTATTCCATCTCTTGACACAAGTACTATAAATAATTTATGGTTGGCGAAGTTTTAATTTAGGATTTTAATTTAGGATTTTTCTATTTTCTGCTTCAATATCTTGAGTCTCTACCATAAATTTATACTAATCTATTCATTCTTCCTCCCCCATGGGAGGTATAAAAAGAGTAATTTCTTGTGCCAACAAAAATATTCTAGTTTGAGTCTGCTGAAGTAGATGTTAGAATCTGCCCATGGATTTAATCATACAACCCTAACTCTAACAACCCTCCACTAAATCATGTTTCTGAGCATCACATCCAAACAGTTTTTAAACACATCCAGGGATGGTGACTCAACCACTTCCCTAGGGAGTCTGTTCCACTGCTTAACAACTCTTTCTGTAAATAAATTTTTCCTGATATCCAACCTAAACCTCCTCTGGTGCAACTTGAGGCCATTTCCCCTCATCCTGTCACTTGTCACCAGTGAGAAGAGACCAACCCCAGCCTTGCTGCAATCACCTTTCAGGTATTTGAAGAGAGCAATAAAGTCTCCTCTCACTCTCCTCTTCCCCAGCCTAAATGGCCCCAGTTCCTTTAGACTCTCCTCATAAGGCAAATTCTTGAAGCCTTTCACAAGCCTTGTTGCCCTTCTTTGGACCTGCTCCAGCACTTCAATGTCCTTCCTGTACTGAGGTGCTCAAAACTGAACACAGTATTCAAGGTGAGGCCTCACCAGTGCCAAAGACAGGGGCAGGACTACTTCCCTAGTCCTGCTCACCACACCGTTCCTGATACAAGCCACAATGCCACTGGCCTTCTTGACCACCTGGGTCATACTGCTGGCTCATACTGCCCATCAGTACACCAAGGTCCCTTTCCATCAGGCAGCTTTCCAGACACACCTCCCCAAGCCTGTAGGGTTGCTTGGGGTTGTTGTGACCAAAATGCAGGACCCGACACTTGGCCCTATTGAAACTCATG